>MJUU01029459.1:3635-23945 GCA_002080025.1 Modiolus philippinarum | reverse complement strand
ATGCGAAATTCCCAATTTGTTGGACGGGGGACCCATTTGAAAAGAACTAAAATCATCCCTGTTTGGGTAGTACTATAGAGATGAATATTATGAGGAAATATTATAAAGTTATCTTCTATAGTTGATGAGAAATGTACCTAAATCAAAGTCAGTCAAGTTTGAAATGTAGGTCATGGACACCTAATTGTTAGTGCTTTGAATAGTTACTCATTAAGATGAAATGTTATGAAGCAATATCATAATGGTATCATGTATAGTTGATGAAAAATGGACCTGAACGCAAAATTTAACCAAAGGCGCTCAAGTGTGAAATGTAGGTCATTGACACCCAATTCTTAGTGCTTTGGGTAGTACTCATTCAGGTGAATGTTATGATGCAATATCATAATGGTATCATGTTCAGTTGATGAGAAATGGACCTAAATGCAAAATTTAACCGAAGTAGCTCGATCGTGAAATGTAGGTCATGGACATCTAATTATTGGTGCATTGGGTAGTAGAGGTGAATGTTGTGATTCAATATCATAAAGATATCACTTCAGGTTACTAAACTATGGACTAAATGCAAAAATTAAAAGCGGGACAAAAATCTCATTTATTCATAATATTACATCATCAGCCTTTCTATACTTGCAGTAAAAAATTGTTCATTTGCTTTTCAGACACAGAAAAAATACCACATGCCCAGTAGGCCTGCAACAGCTTATGCTCTATTTGTAAAGCAGAAATACAAAGATAGACCAGCAGATGTAAAGACAAAGGTTAATTGTGTCACCTGCTGTAAGCAGAGTTGACACATAGGGATTACTATCTGTGGTCTTTTGTTGTCGTTGTTGTGGTCATCGTCATCCTGCATAGTCTGTTGGTTTTTGTATCGCTAGTGACGAAAGTCGCTGAAAGCAAGACGTAGGTATTGCTTTCCAGCAGCGGCGGCAGCTACAGCTGCATTGTAAACTTTTGCTAAAACCTTAATAACTTTTTAATTGTAATACATACATAGATTATCTTTGATCAACAGATGCTTAGGTTATGAGCTTTCCAGCATCACATGTTTCAGACGACATTGACCTTGTCTTCATGGTTCAATGACTCAATGAAAATTGCAACATAGTTTCACATTCAAATCCTTTTCTCTGTATTTGTAATGCATAGATCCATTATATTTAGTGTATTGATGCATCGTAGTGGGTACATGCTAGTCTGCAACTTGTCAGGTGACATTGGCCTCATTTGCATTGTTTAGTGACTTTGTAAATATTGTAACATAGTTTTACATTCAAGTCAATATCTGAGCCATTGTAATGCATAGAGATACCATATTTGGTGTAATGCTTCATCTTAATTTTTACATGCCACTCTGACAACTGTCATGTAACCTTGACCTCAATTTCATGGATCAGTGACATTCCTATTTTTTATGCCCCCGCGACGACAAGTCGGGATGGGCATACTGTTTTACCCTCATCCGTCCGTCTGTAATTCCGTCTGACCGTCCGTAATTCTGTCTGTCTGTCTGTCAGTCCCATCTCTGATAAGATGTTATTCCAGATAACTCCCCCACAATATTAATGCTACATTTATTTTACTTTGCACAGTGATTAGGGATGGATTGAGGATGTGCATATTGTCATGGTTTAGATTTTGGCGAAAATTGTGATTTTGAGGGGTAGTTGAACTTGGCCATTTTATCAAAATGTGTGTTCTGGAACTACTATTCCAGACAACTCCTTTCACAAAATCGATCAGGGCTCACCAAACTGAGCGATTAGGGCAATTAAGTCGCTTACAGTTGCTCCCAAAAGTGATTATAAGTCCCCTGTCACATTAGGAAAATCGCCGTTGAATCCCTTCTATTTCCGGTAACAGGAAGTAAATTGGTAGATTTCTTCTTAAACTTATTCCTGTGTTCTTCAAACTCAAACGTTATTTATATCATCACTTGGTACTTAAATCAAGGCTAGTTGACTTTGTAATGTTCATTTATTACAAAAATTCATTGAAAATTGCCCTAAATAGATACGTTTCAAGTCCAATGTAAACAGGAAGTGACCTGCAATCTGTAATCTGTATATCCCTCCAATATGTTGGAGTACCATCCATAAAAGAATGTAGTGGATTAGCAACTGTCACTTTGAACAACTGAGTGATAAACTAATGATAAATGAAAGGAAAACTATGCATAATTTTCATTTTATAAATTTGACCTAAATGTAGGAGCACCTCCATCATAAGCTTTTATGAGAAAAAGAACATAAATCTGATACAACTTAATTAAGTTTTTATTAAATCTACATTGTAGAACATGAGATAACAATACTATTTGAATGAATAAAACTGATTTATTGCCATTGTTGAATATTTAATATTTACCTGAAAAAAACTCAAAATCAGTAGGAAACAAATACAAAATCCTTATAATTCAATTGTGGGAACGTGTACACAAGTCTCCCTGTCATGACCTGCAGTCTCCCTATCTGTACCCTGAGGGAGACTTCAAGTCTCCCTGTTATTTTGAAGTGTGGTGAGCCCTGATCAATGCTACATTTATTTTACTTTGCACAGTGATTAGGCATAGATGGAGATGTGCATATTATCATGGTTTAGATTTTGGCCAAAAATTTTGATTTTGAGGGGTAGTTGAACTTGGCCATTTTATCGAAATGTTTTATTTTGGAACTGTTATTACGGATAACTCCTCCCCCAATATTAATGCTTCATTTATTTTGCTTAGGCATGAATTGAAGATATGCCTTTTGTCATGGTTTAGATTTTGGCCAAATATTGTGATTTTGAGGGGTAGTTGAACTTGGCAATATTACTGAAATGTTTAATTTTGGAACTGTTATTACAATATTAAAGCCGCAGTTATATCAACACTTTGAAATTAGATTTCCATGATTTATATCCAACTGCGGGGGCATCATAAGTGTCTTACAGTCACAAACAGAGTAGCTAAATTTTATCCAAAACTTGAGTGTAAACACATCGGAAAAAACTTGAATGATGGCAGTGGGGGCATTTACTCTCTAGTTTTACATCTCAACAATTAAAGAACCTAGTTAGTTTGTTTTTTTGCATTTTCAACATTTTGTGAACTTATAGGTTTCCTATGTTTGGGTTCTAGTGCTGCTGCTGATGAATTTATTTCTGTAATGTCCATACAGCTCATTCAAATTATTGCAGTTGGAGTTAACATATGTGTTATGGTCTCGTGCTCATTTACTCCATATCCTTTCGTAAAATATCTAGACTCTCCATATTAGGTCTATAGCTACATATTAATGGGTATATGCCAGTCTGACACCTGTCAGGTGACCTTGACCTTAATTTCATGGTCTTTCTTTGTTAATTTTTCACATTGATGTCCATTTCTTAGCAATTAAAAAAACCTTAAGACTATCCATATTAGGTTTATTGTTAACATATTAAAGAATGAATGCCAGTCTGACACCTGTCAATTAACCTTGACCTTAATTTCATGGTCCAGTGACTTTGTTAATTTTTTTATATTGGTGTCCATTTCTCAGCAATTAAAGACACAGCCACCAATCAATCTAAATCACAGCCAATGCTATGACAAGAAAAAGTTTAGAGGAACGTCAGGATATGATTTTGAACCTTACAAAATGGTAAACAAAGCTCTTTTTTGGTGTCGTACGATGTTATGAAGCATAAATTTTAAAAAATTAAGCATGTCATCATACCCTTCTAAGATTAACTTGTTATGAAGCAAAATAACTTCATTCTGTCATTAATTTGTGACTCTAGAGCATTTGGCAGTAAGAGGGGTCAGATACCAATATTCTGGCTCCGATTGGCAAACGTTCTACATCGATTATTAGACAATGAATTGAGAAGATATTTTTAGCTCACCTGGCCAAAGGCCATGTGAGCTTATGCCATCACTCGGCGTCTGTCGTCCGTCCGTCCGTTAACTTTTATTCAAAGATCTTCTCCTCTGAAACTACTGGGCCAATACTAACCAAACTTGGCCTGAATCATCACCAGGGTATGCTCTTTCAAGTTTGTGATTTTTATGTCCGTAGACCAAACAACATGGCCGCTGTTACTAAAAATAGAACATAGGGGTAAATTGCTGTTTTTATGCCCCGCCCACGAATGTGGAAGGGGCATATAGTGTTACCCTTGTCCGTCCGTCCGTACGTCCGGTTAAGTTTTGCGTTAAAGTCGATTTCTCAGAAACTGTAAGAGGTAGAACAATGATAATAGGTCAGTAGGTAGATCTTTGATAGTACTACATAGTTCACTAGGTATATATTTCATGATTGAGTGACTCTGGTTCAGTTTTATGTTTTAAGTCCATTTCTCAACAACTATACATTATAGGACAGTGATATTTCAGCAAATTAATTGCCTTGATGAGTGCTACCCAAATCATTGACAATTAGGTGGCTTTGACCCATATTTTACTCTTCAGTGACTTTGGTTTATTTTTGCGTTAAAAGTCCATTTCTCAACAACTATACATTATAGGACAATGATATTTCATCAAATTAATTGCCTTGATGAATACTGCCCAAATTAATGACAATTAAGTGGCTTTGACCTACATTTTAAAAGGAGGTTATCCTTTGCGATAATTTTTTGGCGGGGCATCCGGGTCTTACAGACACATTCTCTAGTTTGCAAATTACTCGAAAACCATTACAGATATCAAAACTGACATGGAGTAAAAATGATCAGCATCAGTTTTGGAGAATATCCGTTTACCCGTCTTGGAGTTATTGCCCCTTTTCCTTAAAATTTTCAGTTTTTCGCTACTTCTGGTCTTATATATTGAAATTGATAGAAGATAGAAATGAAGTTTATATAACAAAAATGGTCAGCATAGTAAGATCTACATGTCCTGCAATTTTGAAGAAAATCTGACAACGCACATAGGAGTTATTGCTGCTTTTTCTTTGAATTTTCACAATTTTTGAACGTTTTTACATTTATTTCAAAAACTGTTTGAGATAAAGGTTAAATGTGAATTGCAAAAGTGTTGAAGTTTTCCAGAACTACAATTTTTACATATGTCCAGCAGGTTCGCATCTCATCCAAGATGGAAGATAGTTTAACATAGGACCCTTTGGAAAATGCATTCAAAGATCTTCTCCTCTGAAACCACTGAGCCAATGGGGACCAAATTTTGTCACAATAGTCCTTTAAAGTTTGTGATTTTTGCTTTTGTACCTCATCCAAGATGGCTGCCAGCGTGGAGCACAGTTTAACATAGGGACCCTATGGGAAATGCATTCAAATGTCTTCTCCTCTGAACCCACTGAGCCAATTGGAACCAAACTTGGTTACAATAGTCTTTAGATGTTTTCCTTCAAAGTTTGTGATTTTTATGTGCATACCTCATTCAAATGGCCGCCAGCAGGGAACATAGTTTAACATAGGGACCCTATGGGAAATGCATCCAAAGATCTTCTCCTCTGAAACTACCAAGCCAAATTGAACCAAACTTGGTCACAATAGTCCTTGGGTGGTCCCGTTTAAAGTTTGTGATTTTTACGTTCTTACCTCATCCAAGATGGCCTCCAGCATGGGACATAGTTTAACATAGGGACTCTATGGGAAATGCATTCAAATGTCTTCTCCTCTGAACCTACTGAGCCAATTGGAACCAAACTTGGTTACAATTGTCTTTGGGTGATCCCTTCCAAAGTTTGTGATTTTTAGTTTGTACTCATCCAAGAATGAAAATGTAACATTTGCTGAACTGATTTATAGTATGAATGGGTGGTCTATAGGTGACAATGAATAAAACCAGTGACCAGGTGAGTGATACAGGCTCTTGTGAGCCTCTAGTTAAACATTACAAGGGAATCGTTGGAGGGTATGATGATATTCTGAGATTTTTGTCTCGCCCGCGACAAAAGTCGCGGAAAGCGAGACATAGGCGTACAAAGTATGACGGCGACGGCGACAGTGAAGGCGACGGCGACAGCGGCAGCGACGGCAACGGCGGCAGCAACGGCGCTAACATTTACTAAATACAGGATATTTTGAAAACCCTTTGATGTAGGAACATCATATTTGGTCCAGTGCCAGTGGTAGTACTAATCAAGTGCTACCTGACGGACATAAAATCATGTGACCTTGACCTCAATTGCATGGTCCAGTGACCACGTTAAGTTTCTCTGATTAGATCCATATCTCAATAATTGTATGTGATATGTCAATGATATTTGGTATATAGGTTGGTCTTGAGTAGTACATGTCAGTCTGGCATATGACTTTCGTACTTGACCTCAATTTCATGGTCTAGTGACCACGTTAAGTTCTCTGATTTAGTCCATTTCTCAATAACTATAAGTGGTAGGTCAATAATATTTGGTATGTAGGTTGATCTTTGGTAGTACATGTCAGTCTGGCCTATGACCTCAATTTCACGGTCTAGTGACCATGTTAAGTTTCTCTGATTTAGTCCATTTCTCAATTACTATAAGTGGTAGGTCAAAAATATTTAGTATGTAGGTTGGTTTTGGGTAGTACATGTCAGTCTGGCATATGACTTTTGTCCTCGACCTCAATTTCACGGTCTAGTAATCTTGTTAAGTTTCTCAGTATGTATTTGTGGTAGGTCAATGATATTTTGTATATGGGTTGGTCTTGGGTAGTATATAATGGCCTGCTATATAGCTTTTGTCAGTGTCACAGTTTAGTGAGCATGTTTAGTTATTGTTTAAAACATCAATTCAAATGTCAAGCAGGGACGGGCGAGACATCTATTAAGGTCTACTCTTGTTTAATTCGTACTTTAAAACATAACAAGGCACCAAAAAAGAGCTTTGTTTACCATTTTTCAAGGTTCCTTCAAATCATATCCGGACATTCCCCTAAACTTTTTCTCGTCATAGCATTGGCTGTGATTTAGATCGTTTGGTGGCCGTGAAAGAACTTACACTTTCCATAATAGATTATTGTTACATATTAAAAAACAAATGCCAGTCTGACACCTGTCAAGTAACCATGACCTTAGTTTCATGGTCCAGTGACTTTGTTAATTTTTTACATTGATGTTCATTTCTCAGCAATTAATTAACTTATACTCTCCATAATAGGTTTATTGTTACATATTAATGGATAAATGCTAGTCTAACATCTGGCAAGTGACTTCATGGTCCAGTAACTTTGATTTTTTTTTTACATTCATGTTCTTTCTTGACAATTGTAGCAACAATACTTATAAACATACAGTCAGTTGTTTGATGTCAGCCTGACATTTGGCATGTTACCTTGACCTCAGTGTCATGGTTCATTGACTTAAATTTTTCAATTGGCCAGATACTTTAGAGTTGAATCAGGCATTAATTTTCTCGACCTTCTGTATTAGGTTCATCATGTGTAGACGATAATGTTTATATACTGGCGAGTCATATCTGTGTCTACATTTGTTGAATCCTCCTTAAAACTGCAAGTTGGATTCCAAGGGAACTCTTAGGATATGTTGTTTACCTAGTGTAGTTGTGCACCTAATGCTTATAATTTTGGTTTTACAGATTATAGAGGTTCACGGAGCCAAAATAAATCTTGTTTTTTTAATCCACAACTCCATCACAACTATAAGTCAGATTACAACTAAACTTGCACGATATGTTCTTCACCTGGTGTAATTGTGCACCTGACACTAAGAATTATGGTTTTACAGATTTTAATGGTTCAATGAGCCAAAAAAGCTCATTTGTTAATCTGCTTTGTTACTCCACAACTAAGTCAGATCCCATTCAAACTTGCAGGATATGTTGTTCACCTGATCTTGTTGTGCATCTGATGCAGACTTGCCTACCCTTACGATTTTGGCGTAAGGCTTACTATTTTCAAAGTCATCTTACGTCCTTACAATGGTTTATCATTTCCTTACGATTTGGTCAATTTGCAGTATTTCCATAAATTTTTCAGTTCCAGTCCGTCATTTCATTGCGGTTCCGTAAATTCTTGTTAAAATTGGTATTCTGGTTATAAAAAGAATGTAAAAATGATCTTTAAGACAAGAATTCTAGGTGTCCATCTAAGGAAAAACATATTCTTGGTTGGAGTATTGTGTAACTACATGATGTGCCTTTCACTGAAGATTGTAGTTTCTGTGTTTAAACATGCTATTTTTTATATTCATCTCAGATTAAAATTTTTGATCAAGTAACTTATTATTCTTACCAAGAGGGGTAGGCAAGTCTGCTGATGAGTAAAATTTTGATTTTACAGATTTTAGAGGTTCACTGAACAGCTCATTTGTACCCCTGCTTCATAGGAGAGGGGTAAAGTGTTCTACTCTGTTTGTTGGTCTTGAACATCTTTCATCAAGGATTTCTGAGCTTTTGTATGCAGTAATGATTCGATATTTGGTCTGAAGCTTTGATATGATGAGTTGTGCTATGTCTCCCCTTTTCAAGTCTGTCACTAATCTACTTCCTGTTTGGCGATAACTAAACTTTTGATTTTGATTTTTAGCCCGCCAGGACTAATGTTCGGGGAGCTATTGTCATACCTTTGGCAAATTGGCATTTTAACCTTGCATACCTTTGGTGAATTGGCATTTTAACCTTGCTTGTGGAATGGACACCTTAATATCTAGGATGTTTATATTTGGTATGTGACATCCTTGTGATGAGAGCTTTTTTGTGGTGCCATACTTGTAGACATTTTGACCTTTATCTAGCCCCTAGGGCATTATTGAAAATCTTTTAGGCTTTTAGTGGTAGGGTGTTCATATTTTGTATGTAGCTTCCTTAAAATGAAAGCTTTCTAGTGGTACCATATTTATAGACAATTTGACATTGACCTTTCCTTGACTTGAGGTCAATTTTTTAAAAACTTTTAACCTTTGCTTCCAGAATGAAGTTGTTTAGTGGTAGGGTGTTCATATTTGGTATGTGACTTTCTCGTGATGAGAGATTTCTCACGGTACTGTATTGTAGACATTTTGACCTTGATTTTGCCCTGAGGGCAAACTTAAACAAAAACATTAACCTTGCTTCTAGAAGGTAAAGACATTTAATGGTAGGGTGTTCATATTTGGTATATGACTTCGTTATGATGAGATCTTTCTTGTAGTACCATGTTTGTAGGCATTTGACCTTGACCTTGTCCTAAAGGCAATTTTCAAGACAATTTTTAGTTTGCCTCAACAAAGTTGAGGGGGACTGTTGGAGTACCCTCGGCGTCCGCATCTACATCCGCGTCCGCATCCGCATTTAGGTATATATCTTGGTAACTATGAAGGGTAGGGTCATCAAACTTTGCATACAGGTGCATCTTGGGCTATCTCACAGCTTCCCAGGAAATTAGGTCTTTTGACCTATATTTTCCGCTCAATTGGCTTTCATTTAAATTTAGGTCCGAGTTGATATCTCAGTAAATGTACATGGGAGGATCATCTAATCTTGCATGTGCATGCATCTTTGGCGGTAGGTCAGCGTTCAGGCAAAATTAGGTCTCTTTGACCTGTATTTTCTGCATGATCTTTTTACATTCAAGTTTATGTCCGAGTTCAGATCTAAGTACTTGTACATGGTAGGATCATCTAAACCTTGCATGTGCATGCATCTTTGGCGGTAGGTCAGCATTCAGGCAAAATTAGGTCTCTTTGACCTGTATTTTCCACATGATTGACTTACATTCAAGTTTACACTGAGTTCAGATCTAAGTAACTGTACATGGTAGGATCATCTAACCTTGCATATTCATGCATCTTTGGCAGTAGATCAGCATCCAGGCAAAATTAGGTCACTTTGACCTATATTTTCCGCATGATCCACTTGCATTCAAGTTTACATCCGAGTTCAGATCTAAGTAACTGTGCATGGTAGGATCATCTAACCTTGCATGTGCATGCATCTTTGGCGGTAGGTCAGTATCCAGGCAAAATTAGGTCACATTGACCTATATTTTCTGCATGATCGACTTACATTCAAGTTTATGTCCGAGTTTATTCTACGCAACTGTACATGGTAAGATCATCTAACCTTGCATGTGCATGCATCTTTGGCGGTAGGCCAGCATCCAGGCAAATTAGGTCACTTTGACCTATATTTTCCACATGATTGACTTACATTAAAGTAAATGTTTGAGTTCAGATCTCAGTATCTGTACATTGTAAGATCATCTAACTTTTGTATGGATGCATTAGGGATGGTAGGTCAGCTCCCTGGCAAAATTGGGTTGCTGTGTCCATGTGTTATAACGAGGCAAACTTTGTAATCTTTGATTACCTATGTTTCAAAAACTTAAACCTTGTTTCTATTATGTAAACATTTAGTGGTAAGGTGTTCATATTTTGTATATGACTTCTTTATGATGATAGCTTTCTGATGGCACCATGTTTTTTTTACATTTTGACCTTGACTTTGCCATGATGGCAATTTTTGAAAAACTTGAACCTTTCGCCTAGAAGTTAGTTGTTTAGAGATAGGGTGTTTATATTTAATATGTGACTTCCCTATGAAGAGAGCTTTCTGGCAGTACCTTAACTGTAGACATTTTTACCTTTACATTACCTTGAGTGCAGTTTAAAAAAAGGTTGAACCCCGCTTATACAACTTATTCTTATAGTTGAAGGGAGTTTCTATTTGGCATGTGACATTCTTATATCACCTTTGAAAATTTTAAAAACATTTCAATGGCAATAATGTAATTCAAATTTATTGTGTGCTGAGGTCACTCTAATCCCAGTTTGTGTATGTAGTGATGATTCGATATTTTAGTATTGGATCCATCCCCCAATGACAGGTGTATCGGGAATTAGACTCAAATGGAAAGTATGAATCGGTACACTATAAAACATCTGTAGCTAATGGAGATACCACACAAACTTTTTCCATTATTTTGTTCAGATAAAGGCTCTGTAAGATATTGGGGATTTACCGAGTATTCTCAGTTGAATAAATGTTGTATAGTCTTTGGTGAAATAAAAGATTCCTAGTCACTTTCAGAAGTGATGTTGCAATGCGGTCACTCACATCTTTGTAATGAATACATCTTGGCATATTGACATGAAAAAATAATCCACCTTCAGTTGCATCTGAAATCATGGTAGATTTTTATACAACCGCAAAAATTTTTGCGGTCGTTTAATGGTATGGTGCTGTCGTCGTCGCCGTCGTTGTCGTTGTCGTTGTCATTGTCGTTGTCATCGTTGTCTGTAGACACTTTTGTTTTTGGTCAATAAATTTAGTTGGGGGTTGACCAATCCTTATGAAATTTTAAGACAATGTTCTTTGGCACAAAAGGAAGGCTTGGCTCAGTTTTGGTCATTGTGGCCCCACCCGTTTTGAAAAAAGGGGCCAAAAAGGGTTAAATTTGATGTTTTAACATATTTGACCGTAGAATCTTTATTATTTATCGGACTTTGATGGGGTTTCCTTCAGTGTATTCCTGAGGAAATTTCCAATCAGTGGTATGCCAACAGATTTCGTGTGGCATGTACCGTTCTTGAGATATATGGGCCCAAAGGGGGCCAATTTCAAAAATGTAATTTTTTTAATTTTTAGTCCGATTTTGATGCAGTTTTTTTGCAGTGGATATCTTATGAAAAATTGATATAGCGCTGCACCATTGGATTTTTGATAACTTGTTCCTTTTCCAATCTATGAGGGGCCCAACAGGGCAAAAATTGAAAACATGCGGATTACCTAAAATTTTTATTTTTCATCCAATTTCAATGGGATTTTTTTCTTTTGATTCCTCTCATTGTAGGCTTTCAGTGGTATGTCGACAGATTTGGCATAGCTCTTACCAATTCCGAGCTATTAGGGATCAAAAGGGCCAAAATTGCAATTTTTAGAAATATGTAAAATCTTTATTTTACATCAGATTTTGATGGGATTTTTAGCTCACCTGACGGGTCAAGTGAGCTATTGCCATCATTTGGCGTCCGTCGTCTGTTGTTCCTCGTCCGTCCGTCAGCCGTCTTCTCCTCTGAAACCGCTGAACCAATTTTAACCAAACTTGGCCTGAATCATCACCAGGGTATCCTCTTTCAAAATTGTATCCGATGAGTCCGAGGACCAAACAACATGGCTGCCGTTACACATAGGGGTAAATTGCTGTTTTTGGCAAATAACTCCAAAACTGTTACAGATATCAAAAATCTGACACGAGGTAAAGTGATCAGCTTGGCAAGATCTACCCGCCCTGCAATTTTGAAGAAAATCTGATTACCAGTTTTGGAGATATTGCCCTTTTTCCGAAAATTTTTCAAAATTTTAATAAATTTTATTTTTTATCAAAGAAACTATAGCAGTTAGAGGTCAACTTTAAATTGCAAAAATGTTCAGCACATCAAGATCTACCCACCCTGAAATATTGGAGAAAATCCAAAAACCCTTGTAGGAGTTATTGCCCTTTTTTCACAGAATTTTCAAAATTTTCATATTTTTCGTCTTTTATTTCCAAAACTATAGAAGATGAAGGCTAAGTGTAAATTAATAAAATGTTTGCCATGCTGCGGTGACTTCAAAAGTGGTGTTGAAAATTGATCGTTGACCGCCATTTTCAAAATGGCTGCCAAAAAAAAGGCGAGAAAATTCAACATAGTTCAATTTCAATAAAATTTGGTTTCCAAATAGATATTGATATTGCGACTTCAAAACCAGTGTTGAAAATTGTTTGTTGACTGCCATTTTCGAAATGGCCGCCAAGAAAGGCGGGAAAAATCAATGTTGTCCGATTGCAATGAAATTTGGTTTCCAAATAGGTATTGATGTTGCTACTTCAAAACCGATGTTAAAAATTGTTCGTTGAATGCCATTTGCAAAATGGCCGTCAAAAAAGGCAGGAAAATTCAACATTGTCCGATTTCAATGAAATTTGGTTTCCAAATAGATATTGATGTTGCGACTTCAAAACTGATGTTGAAAATTGTTCATTGAACGCCTTTTTCAAAATGGCCGCCAAAAAAGGCAGGAAAATTCAACATTGTCCAACTTCAATGAAATTTGGTTTCCAAATAGATATTGATGTTGTGACTTCAGAACTGATGTTGAAAATTGTCATTGCCCGCCATTTACAAAACGATGTTTTGACTTCAAAACTGGTGTCAAAAGTGGTCCATAGCAAGAATTTTTTTTGTCAAAAAAGCCAAACAAAGAAATATACTAAAACATGATCAGACTTTTAAATACAGTTCAAGATATTGGTGGTATTCCAGCTACCAAAGTTTGAGAGACTAAGTTCAACTGTATAACTTACAATGTAATCTTGATTGTCGTATTGTGCTTCATAGTTTTCTTCACAATATAAGAAATATGTTTAAACTAGATTATAAAAGGGAACCCCTGCCAAAATTTTTTAATGGTAAGGGGAACTTGGAATTTTTTGATTTCAGCAATATGCATTATCTGAATTTTAAGGGGAACCCCTGCCCAAATTTTTTTTGAATGATGGTCTGAAATTGGTTGTAATGGAAGTGGGGCTTTAAATTACTGTGGAAACTGCTGAATCTACTTGCCCAATTGGAACTATACTTGGTGTCAACTGTCCATAGTCGGTACCTATCGAAGAATGTGTCTGGTAAGTCTGCATGTATTCCAAGATGGCCGCCAGCGGGGGACATAGTTTAACATTGGACCCTATGGGAAAAACACATTCAAAGACATTCTTCTCTGAAACTACTTGGTCAGTTGCAATCAAACTTGGTCACAATAGGCCTTTAATGGGCTTCTTAAAAAATTATGTCTGACAAGTCTGCACCTCATCCAAGATGGCCGCCAGCGGGGACCATTGTTTAACATTGGACCCTATGGGGAAAACATGTTCTAGAAAATGAGACACTTTAACATTGGGGCAATTTGGGCTGCAGTTTATGCCAGTCATGGACCAGGTGAGCTATACAGGCTCTTGAGAGCCTCTAGTTTTCTTTGGATTCCTCTCAATGTAAGCTTTCAGCAGTATGTCAACAGATTTGATGTAGCTCTTACTGTTTCCGAGCCATAAGGGGTCAAAGAGGTCAAAACTGCAATCATTAGAAATATGTGAAGTCTTTATTTTTCATTAAATTTCGTGGGATTTTTATCTTTGCATTGTTCTCATTTTAAGCTTTCAGTGAAAAGGCAGTATATTTTGCATTGCTCTATGGTTTCCAAGCTATAATGGGTCAAAGGGGCCAAATTGCAATACTTCAAAATATGTGAAATCTTTATTTTTCATTGAATTTCAACCTAAGTTTTTTCTTTGGATATTTCTTGATGGTAGTCAACAGAATTTCTTAGCTCTTACAATATCCTAGTAATAAGGGATTAAAAGAGCTAATTTTTATTTTCACTAGTTATTGTCTAGTTAATTTCTGTGACAAGGTCTTTATTGTGTCCACCAAATTACTGTGTCCACATTAATTTTAGTTTACACTTGTCCAAATTTCAGTGGTCGACATGCGGCGGTCGTATCATGCTGGGCTTGGCGTAGCCCTTTATTTTACTCTGTCAAGGAAGAAGTTTATGTCAAAATGATGGTTTTGAAGTAAAAAACGGCAAACAACAAAATCACACCAACAAAAGGGTTGTTTTCTAAGTATTCCACGGAATGTTCATTATTGTATAGCTAATCACAAATTATGACTATTGAAAATATACTCATGACCGAAAACTTTATGACTCACTCATGTGCTCCCTGCATTCCTGAGTTTATGAGTTTTTATTCACTCAATGAATATTTCTTATCATTTTGACATGAATCTTTGTCCTTGACAGATTGACCATGCAGTTTCCAAAAATAGAATAGAAATACACCTGTTGTAAATACAGTCATGTGATAGAATAAAAGGTTATAAAAAATGCACTGATAATACATGTAATATTAATACACCGTTATTGGCATATAGACCATTTTTGTTTACTTTTATTAATGAAGGAATACATAAATATTTATGGAAAAGAAACCTACTTTCATATTTGATTATTTTTTTAATTGCAGGATTATATGGCTACTTGTGCTGAGGCATGGAAAAACTTATCAGAGGAAGAGAAAAAGGCAAGCCATTCACACAAAATAATATTTAATCCGAATCTAGTAAATGCAGTGCACACAGCTTTGGTTAAGGCTGCTATCATAGAGGGCAGGATAGGGAGCTCCTTTGAATTATTTTTGTAATCATTTTCCTTCTGTCTTTGTGGTAGAAATGTCAGTATGTTAATTTCAGATTTGGAAGGTTGTTGCTAGACACTTGGGGCACATAAAAACAAAAGGACTCTAAATTGGTGTTAAGTTTTGCACAAAGCTTCCAGAATAGGGGAGATGAATTGGAATTGGAAATGATATTATTTTATTAGTCCATTGTTTGATTGGGTATCTGGCAAGACTATATACATAACTTCACATTTTTTTTATACCCCGCCACACAAAGTGGTGAGGTATTATGTGATACCCTCAGTTGTGTGTCCGGCTGTCTGTCCATCCGTCCCCTGAAGGTTTCTGACTGATAACTTGTGACACAAGGTCTTCAAACTTGGTATGCAAGTTGTTTACTACAAAATCCAGGTCAAGCTTGATTTTGGGTTCAGAGGTCCAAGGGGTTCTGGAGTTATGCCCGTTGAAACTTTGAAATTTTGCGAATTTTAGGGTTTCCGACTGATAACTTGTGAATGAAATAACACAAGGCCTTTAAACTTGGTATGCAAGTCGTTTACCACAAAATTCAGATCAAGAATAATTTTGGGTTCAGAGGTCCAAGTGGTTCTGGAGTTATGCCCCTTGAAACCTTGAAATTTTGCAAATTTTAGGGTTTCAGACTGATAACTTGTTAAGGAAATAACACAAGGTATGCAAACTTGGTATGTAAGTTATTTACCCGAAAACTCAGGTCGAGTTCGATTTTTGGGTTCAGAGGTCCAAGGGGTTCTGGAGTTATGCCCTTGAACTTTTAAAATTTTGCAAATTTTAGGGTTTCGTACTTGTGAATGAAATAACATATTGTCTTCAAACTTCGTATGTAAATTGTTTTCCACAAAACACGGGCCAAGTATTCTTTTGGGTGCAGCGGTACACATAGTTCTGGAGTTATGCCCTCTTAACTTTAAAATTTTGTGAAACGTGGCAGGGTATCATGTAATGCACCATTACTATTTTTCAAATATTTGAATAAATAATCACCCCTTATATATCCATTACATATGTTTTCAGTTATAGACATTTTACTGAAATTGCACATGCCAAGGCTCATTGTATTCTTCAGAAAAAAAGGAGCCAACTTGCTCCTGAACTTATAAATTTAGGAGTCAGTTAAGATATTATGATGGGCAGTTTGTGCATAACATCTACTGTGAAAATTATAAATGTAGTGGCCGATTAATTTTGTGGTAGCCAGTTGCCACGGTGCCAAAATAGTCACAAAGTTGAGCTCTTTTCTAATGTATCATAGATAACATTTTTCTTCCCTTTGTTAACCATGATATAAGCATAAAATACAATGGTTGCATTGTTTACTTAACTAAGTAAGACCAATGATCTTCATAATTAGTGCCCTCTATTTAAATGAAGCTTTTATCATTCTAATACCCCTTTAATGGACCTGGACACTCGATACCAGGGATGCTGTGCATGTGATCAAGTTCATTAAACTTAATAGATTTACTGAGAAAAACTGTATGGTTCTAATGGACAGTGGAACATGCTTTCTTCACTGAAAATGTTAAGATCCTTCCATTATAACTAGAGGGGGTGGGGGCTATGATTATCTGGCAATGGAGTTGGTAATGATTTCCTGACAGAATGATGTCATGAACAACTTAGATTGTGACGTTGTAGTACTTACCTTAAAAAAATATCTCCACACTTATAGTGAAAGGTTTATTGACCATTATGTCCATTCAGAGAAATTAACTTTTCCTTAAAAAGAAAAAAAAATTAAAATAATTTTTTTTGCAGGTATTTTTTGATGAAGCACATGGAGACAAGGAGGTGTATGAAGGAAAAATATCTGCCTGGGTACAACAAATGGTTGAAGAAGGAAATGGAGAACATGTACCAAAGTATATGCTAAAAAAGGTGTTTATAAATTTACCGAGAATTTATTGCCTTCTATGTATTATAGCCAGGATATTGTTAGATTTGTCATGCATAAAGTTTTGTATTTTATGTAAGATTTTCAAACTTCTCTGTATTTATTTATACAATATTATAATGTATATTTTTTCCACAGTGACCCAAGACTTCTTTTCAGACTAGGAGACTTTTTAGTTAATTTTTTGTCACCAAAAATGTTCTTTTATTACACAAAAACAGCAATACATTCAGTCGATTAGTGGAATTATTAATCAATATCAAGTAATCAAAGATAAGCACGGGTGAATAATGTTTACTCTATTGTATAGTGCTCTGAGTGAATTGTTTTTTCTTAATAGATAATCTACATAATAACTGTCATGTGGCAAATGTTATGATAAACATTCAGTTCATTAAACAGTGATGAAAGTTTTCCACGGATCTGCAGATTTCCACTTTTTTGCTTTCAAACTGCTCCATTATATTTGTTTCTTTTACTATATACCTACTTCCAGTGTAGTGGATTTCCGCTTTTTTCTATCAATCACAATTTCATCTCTGATTAAAAGCTTGGTTCTTTTATGGCAGATTTCCCGGATGATTAACATATTTTATTTGCAATTCTTCAATGAACATACCAATATTCCTGTAGTAACACCTATAAACTCCTTCAAAGTAAACTCCTGTCTTTTGTCTGCTCGTCAAGCAATCAAGCTTCAATAGAATTCTATTGTATACCAATTTGTACTGCCTGAAGGGGTTTACCTTGATACTCCAGTGATGACAAATTGGTATACAATAGAATTCTATAGAAGCTGGATTGCTTGACGAGCAGACAAAAGACAGTAGTTTAAAAGGAGTTTTATAGGTGTTACTGGAGGAATATTGGTATGTTCAGTGAAGAATTGCAAATAAAATATGTTAATCATCCGAGAAATCCGCCATAAGAGGTGTGTTGCAATTTGTTTATTCAACATTAAAAGTTTGGCTCTTATAAGAGGTGTGTTGGCATTTGTTTATTCAGTATGTCAGTCTTCCAAATTTGAATCCCAAAGGATTTCCAATTTACAGAATTTAGTTAGTCCTTACTTAAATATACTAGCCTGTGGCTAAAGGACTAGTGTTAGTGTCAAATCCTTGCACTTTGACCTATCAATATATTTTGCTTCAAAGCATCTATTCATATTCTATACATTAGAGTGACCTGCCTTTTAAAGACTTTAATATAACTAATCGGATATTAGGATTATCCACAATTGTTCATTGAATGACTGAAGAACTCTTAACTAATAAATGCTTAAACCACATGTTTAGATGGCCCTTCAGTTTCACAATTGATTGACACAAAAGAGAATATGATTTATTCAATAGTAAATGAGAAAGTGGGCATTACAGTAAAATAAAGACTTGTCTGCAGGAGAGTGGTATTGACTGAGATGATGATAATGAAAGAGCAGATGGCATCGAGGTCAATTTCAGTATCATTTTCATAAACTATTATTTTAATTTCATAGAGGGAACCATATCTTTGAAAAAAATGGATTGCCATACTATCAAATGAGGAAATGAGGAGTATTACATGATGTTGACGAAGTAGGCGTGGCTACCAGAACTTTTTACCACACCCACATTGTCGTTATCATGTTAGGATCTGTTAACAACAGGTTTTCTGGTCTGTCCTTGATAATGGTATTGACTGATAGAAATATAACTGTTGAATACAAAATGACACATGACCGTCTTATCAAATTGGAAAATAGATTTTTTCACCGTTATAAAATAAAATTAAATACTATGAACCGACATAGAAATATATTTAACACATGTGCATTAAGCTCTGAATCTTTGTTATTATATTGAGATTAATTTTAAGAATTGGTTTCCTCCTACTCTTAAATTTAGTAATCACCTAGTAACATTAAGATTGTTAAGGTAAAACTTTATAAAATGTTATGTTAGAAATGTGTTAGAAATATAAAATGAGAAAAAATCATATGTTTTTGTGAGTCAGTATAAGTATTATCTATTCTCTAATGATATGTTAAGTTTAAACCGGTTTTGACCCGTTAGATAAATTTCCTTTATTCAACGTATGTTGAATAAAACCCTGTGATATTTCCCGCCAAATCTATTCGGAATACAGTTCTCGGTGTTTATTATTGATCAGTAGAGAAAAAGATTACACCACTTTATCCCGATTATTACCATATTTTATCCACTCTCGATAGTTAAATTTTAAAATTTTAAAATGCTCGGCAAGCCTCGCAAATAAATTTTAAAATTTAACTATCTCTAGTGGATAAAATATGGTAATAAACGGGATCTTGTGGTGTAATCTATATCTATCTAATTACATGTATCTTTTTTGCCACGGCTGTAATATGAAGCATGTGACCATGAATTCTGTCTTTGTCATAAACATTTTGGATGTTCAATATGGATATAATTTTGACACAATATTCAGTGCAAATTCATTATTGAATCCCAAGTTTATTAAAAATGAAAAAAATTCAATCAGATTATTTGGTTTGCATCATATTTCTACACCTATATGCCATAGATAGATGATGATTGGTAAGTGGTTACATCTTAAGTAGAAACCAACATCCAAACAGAATTATTTTATCTTGACCTATATTTTTCCCATCAATGATTTTGGCTAAATTTTCACTTTAGTTCCATATATCAACAATGTTGAAACAAAATTGGTATAAAGGAATTAAATTTCAAAGTAGAATTGTTGCATAAAGTCTATATATGTCCAATAAGCTTTTGGAATTTTATTCCTCTTCCAACTTTGGTGAATTTCCTGAAAGTGTCCTAGACTGAACTATTTTTGGAATTTTTACTTACATTCAAATATTTTAATCATTTTATCATATGAGACATAATTCTGAAAACTAACAATAAACAAATGTGGTTCCAGTTTTGATATAGAAAGACAAGAAATTTTTTGGAATTCCTGTTAGCAACCATGCTTTTTGGATGCATGGTAGTCAAAACAAATATTTTCAGTGGTAAGATTTGTAAAATTTTGATTCCAATTTTTGAAAATTTCCTGAAACTCTCAAAGACAAGCAATTTTTGGGAATCCTTGTTAGCAACCATGCTTTTTTTGGGTGAAATTTTAGTCAAAACATATTTAAATGGTTAATTTCAAAAATGTTTGATATCAGTTTTGGTAAATGACATGATATCCTTAAAGACCAGTCATTTCTTGGAATTCTACTTAGAAATCACATCTTAATAAAGGCAAAATTATAATGACAGTGGAAAATAGGAGAAACACTAGTTTCCATGGAACCTTTGCAAATTATATTGGGGGGG
>MJUU01029458.1:11650-42835 GCA_002080025.1 Modiolus philippinarum | reverse complement strand
CCATTTCGTTCAGATCCGACAAAAACATAATGGTACTTGGAAACATAGTTTAACATTGGACTCTATTCGAAACATATGTTATCATCTCCTCAAAACCGCTGAGGCGGATTGAACTAAACTTTATCGTAAGTTCTATACGAAATTCGTTTTTGTTTTTATTTGACAAAACCAATACATGTATAATTCAAAGTGGACCATATGAGAAAATCATATTTTGAATAATATCCTCCGAGTGAAACTACTTAATCATGTTCGACCAAACTTTAAAGGAATAATGCAAGAGAGATCATTTACAAAATGTAGTAATTTCGTTGTGGTCCAATTTAACATGGTGTATGGAACATACTTTTCCTTAAATTGCTAATTTCATCCAGGTCAGAGGAAAACAGGGCAAAGACCTAATTTGAACTCACTTTGTTTAGGACATAATAAGTTCTTTTTATTTTTGTCTTTGATTGCGGAAAAGGTCCTCCCGAAGTCCAACTCTCTATGAAGGTAAGTCAATGACAAACATAAAATATGTGTAAGACTCAAATCTGTGTCCTGTCGCAAATCTGTGTCCAAAACTGACGTCACAGACATCACAAATGTGTGACGGTTTTTTCCAAGCTAATCTGTGTCTTTTTCGCCTGCAAATCTGTGTCCGTTTCACAAACCTGTATTCTTCATCTTTCGTCAGCTTTGAAAGTAAAACATGTTCAGAATTAAACAAAGGGCAAAGATTATATCATTTTACGAAATTTTCATTATTGGAACACAGTTGTTGAATTGTTTTAATGTAAAAAAAAAATTATTTTAAAATCTTGGACAGAAATATTGCGAAAAATGTGGTAATAAAATGCTGTAAGATAAACTGTTGAAAACGTCGTGAAAATATTGTTATACATGGACTATTTTCTCTTGACTATCATTTCATTTCAAAATGTCGTGAGAATTGTCATCCCACTTTTCCATAAAATTCCTTAGATTTTTTACTATCATATTTATAATAATGTCATGGGGAATTTAACGATGGTTGGGGGGCAAGAGGGGTTTCATTAACTGACCAATATCTTTATATTTTCTCAAAAACGTTAACTGTAAATTATAAAATCCACAAAACAAGTAACAAAATATTTATGATTTGCAAATAGCATTTTCCCCCTAAACAGTTAACGGAAAGTAAACATTTAACAGTATGGTCCAGAAACCGTTATCAACGGATTTACTTCCTCAAAACATTTAACAACTATCTGAAAATGCCCAAAACACATTAACAGAAAAGGTCTTGCCCCTAACATGTGTTCGTTTTTAGCTGTGGCAATGCAAAATTCAAACTGGCAACCACTAAGATGATAGTTAGATATTTTTATTGATTTATTTTTCACGGTAATTTCCTTAGGTTTCCCATAATTTAATAGTTCACATAATTTTCGAGTTAGAGAGGTAATTCATATAAATTTACTTGAATGTTTTATTTGCTACTCATATCCTATGATGTTCAGCGGAAGTTTTTTTTATAAATAACATGGAAAAAACTACTTGATTATCTGAAACTAATTCGCTAAATTATCCGGGATAAAAATACGGGGTATTTTCTACAGCAATTTTATGGGTTCCAGAAAAATCACGGGAAATTCATTTCACAAATTAAAAAAAGTCACAGGATTTCATTATCCGTAGAATTTCAACTGTCTTTCACGAGGTTTCCAGTGGTGATTACCAAGAAATCAAAGTAAAAATCGTTGGCCACCGTTGAAATTATTTTCGCTATTATAGTGATATTATACAAATAGTTTCAATGCCATAATTCGAACCCTTTGAACTGCTACTTTTAAACGATAATGTAGTAGTATAATAGACAAAAAAATTTAAAAGCTTTAGAAGTTTCTTTTAATTTGATATTTGTGATTTAACCTAAATGATATAAAAATNTTTCATTATCCGTAGAATTTCAACTGTCTTTCACGAGGTTTCCAGTGGTGATTACCAAGAAATCAAAGTAAAAATCGTTGGCCACCGTTGAAATTATTTTCGCTATTATAGTGATATACAAATAGTTTCAATGCCATAATTCGAACCCTTTGAACTGCTACTTTTAAACGATAATGTAGTAGTATAAAAGACAAAAAAATTTAAAAGCTTTAGAAGTTTCTTTTAATTTGATATTTGTGATTTAACCTAAATGATATAAAAATGAAAGAATATTACCGCGAACACATCTTAAAAAGGACATAGATTTGAGGTTCTTCAAACGGACAAATTTGCGTATGGTGACGTCATTGAATATCAGTACTTTGAAAACTTGGTTATTGTGACGTGAATTAGCGAAAGGACACAGATTTTCGACAGGACACAGATTTGAGTCCTACATTTGTTTGCCACGTGTATACAAAAAAAATATTCGAAGAAAATGGTCTGAATTAGGACATCTGAATATGAAGATAAAAAAAATTCAGAAAGAAATACTAGTGGTCAAAAACTTTATAAGTCTCCAACAAATTAAGCAATTTTATGTGTATCCCATCTCAACAATAATTGTTCCAAGTTCACATGTTAAGGATGTGAACAAGTTGCAATTTTGTATAAATTTTAATTTTTGCAAAAATTTTGTATAAATTACAATTTGTACAAAATTAGCTTTTACAAATCATATGTTTATACAAAATTAGCACAAAAATCATGTAATTTGTTTAAGTCTTACATCATTTGCTAACCTTTGTTTCAAGTAATGGAATGAATGAAGATATATATATATATATATGGCAAGTTTCCACGTTGACTGAATATATATATATATATATATATAGAGAGAGAGAGAGAGAGAGAGAGAGAGAGCTCATCAGACAGTTTCACTGTATTTTGAAGAAAACTATTCCACAAGAAAGAACTATTTCATTCATGTCATCCCATTTTTGCTAATTCATCAAAAAAACCTAATGAAGATGTATATCAGTACTTGAACGATATAAAATCCAAGAAATTTAAATTTTTAATCTTCCACTCATCTAGATCTATCCAGTCCAACAATGATAACATCATGGATACCAACAGCCAGTCCACCGCCACTCATGATGACCATCGCCTAGTTAAATGCATACCTGACAACATTCAGTTAGGTGATTCTGAAGTTAGTCTTTTAGCCAAGGGTCTCAATTTCATTCTAACTACTCCTATGGCAGGTTCATTTACGAACCATACCGACATCCAAGCCTTCTTCCGTCGCATTATTCGCACTATTCTGGGACCCGTGCTTTTTAATATATTTTTAAATGATATTTTTCATATATATAGTGTTAAGGAAAGTGTAATATACAATTATGCAGACGATAATACATTATCTTATGACAGAAATTTAGATAAAGTTATTGAAACTGTAGAGAGGGATAATCATAAAATGTTGGATTGGTTTTCTAATAATCTAATGCAGGCCAATCCTAATAAATTTCAGGCTTTGGCTATTGGGAAAAAAACTTTTGATAATAATATTGTTTTTGAATTAAATGGTAACAAATTTGTTTGCGAAAAAGATGTTAAATTACTGGGGGTTACAATAGATTATGAGTTAAATTTTGATAAGCATATTTCAGAAATTTGCAGAAAGGCATCTCGCCAATAGAATCGGTAAATATCTAAATAGGCTTGGACGTCTAACAATATATTACTCTTTTATATTATCTAATTTTAATTATTGCCCACTTACTTGGCACTTTTGTTCTCAAATAAATACCAAAAAGATAGAAAAAATTCAAAGAGAGAGCCTTAAGATTTATTTATGAGGACTACGAACTCTCTTATGAATAATTACTTGAAAAATCAAAATTACCATCATTAAGTATCCGCAGATTGAGGACAATTGCAATAGAAAGTTTTGAAATTTTACATAACAGAAACCCGGTTTATTTTGACTTGATTAATTAAAAAAAACACAATTATTCTTTTAGATACGAAAATACAGTAGAAACACCAACTGTAAGAACAACCAGGTATTGAATTCACTCTTTTAGATTTTAAGAAAGAACATGGAATGAGTAACCAAATAATTTTAGATTAGAAACAAATTTTAATCAATTTATTAAATTAATAAGTACTTGGAATGGCAACTCGAGCAAATGTAGTGCATGTATTTAATTGCTTTTAGTTTGGGCATGATTTTGTTCTTATATCCTGTACTTGCTCATTTTTTTAGTATCACCAGTTTTTATGCTTCAAATAATGTATTGTTTTTTTATGTTGCTGCTTTTTGATGGTGCTTTGCTTAATGTGCTTTTCTGTGTACATGTGAATTATAATTTGTTCCTAACTGTTTGTCTGTATTGTATCTGTTATGCTAGTGCTGCTTTTTAATTGTGCTTTGTCCAATATGCTTTTATTTAACTATAATTAATATTATGTCTTAACTGTGTAGAAATGTCTTGGTGTATTTAAACATGTGTTGCATGTATGTTTTAAATTATGTCTGTTATTTGCTTTAGTCGATTCAAAAGCTCCTTGGAGCTTATGTTATATGTTTTATCTTATATCGACTTTAAATAAAGCTTTTTGACTTTGACTTTTGACGCATACTTCTCAAAGCATATTTCTTCAATAAAGAAGGAGAATCTGATGATGCGTCAACAGAACCACCTATCTTCTCCAAGTATCAGACAAAACATTCCAAATTTACTCCTCCAGCTTCTCTGTTTCCCACCATTCATCAATACGTTACCAATTTGTAACCCTTCTGCGTATCAACATCGAGGCTTCTCAAACTAAGCTCTATATTTTCAAATCCAACAAAGAAATTGTATAGGCTAATTTTGTACAAATTATAAAAATAACAACTTGTACACACACAGACACACACATACACACACATATATATATACATTGTATTAGTATTCTGAAGAGTGTGACAACTCTTAATTCATACTATATATTCTTAAATCAGTCCAACATTGTTAGATCTGAACATTGGTAGATCCTTCTCTGGGATTCGAACCATCACTGTTGTGAAATCTATGGCAACACCGCCTATACAACGTCCAGCGCCCTATACCACGCGGCTATCTAGGCTATATAAAAAAGCTTTCGGTAACCAGGTGATACCTCCTGGTAGGTTTAATGTAGGGTTATAACGCAGTACATGATGTATAGGAGCTCAATGCAGATCAGCTGGAGGAATGCCGCCACACAAAGTTAAAATCTTTATATAGTTGTCTGTAGTATGCAATAACTCTTCATGCTGTACCTGTCCAATGGATAATATCGTGAGACATTATACTGGGCTTGATATATATAACCTCTGCAATAGTTAATATCTGCAAATAAAAGTAAGTGAGAACCAAACCGTTAGTCTCAATCCTCAATCGAATAATCAAGAGACAGTGGCAACATCGGAAATTAACAAAGAAACAAAGACATAACATGAGTACCGCACAGAAAAGAAAAATGAAGACAAACACACGCACATACAAAGATGACCAACACGGGTCCAATTAAGAAACATGGGTGAGAAAGGTGCACCGGTAGAGTTAGCATCTCCTGTTCGTTATAAGGGACCGACCATTTAACCTGAAGGGGGTATAGTTTTTTTTCTGGACAGAATTTTTTTTAATTTTTTTTCACGTGTATCAACAAAATATTTTTTTTCAAAATTAACATTATCTTTTTGGACAGAAAGCCTCCTTCAGAATTTATTTTTCTTCATTTTGGCAGCCAAAATATTTTTTTTACAAAAAATCAGCTCCAAAATATTTTTTTTAGAAAAAAAAACCATAGTCCCCCCTTTTTAAGTTAAATGGTCGGTCCCTAAGGCATCCATCGTGTTGAACATGTCAACTCCCGTCGGAGAAACAGAAATCCCATAGCTGATGTCAACCGTAAAATTTATGTAGTGATGACACCCTTGCTTACGTAGCCTATTTTTAAGCAACCGGGTCCTATCAAGGTAGTCATTGTATCGATCACAGGCCCTTGAGTAGCGAATGAGTCTGAAGATGTAAACTCCATACACTTGCGCTACTGGAATGTTGCTAAATTGTTAAGTTATCGCGTTTGTTATGCAGCTTAGTTTATAGTGGGCCTCTAGTCAATTTCAAGATAAAGGTCAAGTAACGAAGCCGATGTGGAAGTGTCTGTAGTATCCTTAATTTCGAGCTGTTTTGGATAGATAAGATGAAGAAAATCACCAAACCGAGGGTTGTTAAGTGAAAAAATTTCAGCTATATTACGGCGGCTGAAATTAAAGGGCTGTGCCATTTTTTTTATCTTTATTGAGGGTATTTTGATACTTTATTGTAAAATAGCAATTATGTATGTCCTAAAGTAGAAAATATTTTGGTATGCGATGTGCCATCCTTCGACGTTTATCTCGTTAATATTTTATAAACAGTTGCGGCAAATTATTTCGTTGCATGCACTTAAGTTATATTATTCCCAGCAATGTGGCAATTTTGACAGTTTGTCAACCGAAGTATAAACAATAAATAAAACCAATAAGTAAAATTGATCAGCTTATATATTGAGTGGCTGTAGTAAACTGTCAAATATCTTGTGTCTTTGGAAGTAAAAGGCATGAATTAGTGTGATTTGATAAAGTTGCCACCGAATGATATACTTGTCTATCTATCTAATAATCACAAAATAAATAAATTTCATCTATATCATCATTGGTAAGATTTTTAGATATTACGAGTTATTTTTATACATCCAGTTAATATATCAAGCAAAACATGGACATGGAGTACATTGAAAGTGATGAACTGAATAATTTCATTTCAGTTGCGCTCGGGTTGAAATTTGCAGTGTCTGGATTGCAAGATTACATTCTTAAATGTATAAAGGCTGCACATCAGGATATCATTCGAAAGTCGGTCACAGGTCTTTGAGGTAAAAACTGCAGCCGTAAATATGGCAGTGCCTTTAGAAGATGGTGTGAAATATGTCGATTTTGGAAAGACAGGTTGCATAAGTTATGCCGGTATAAGAAACAGTGGGACAAAATAAATTGGAAAGATATTGATACTTGTGACTTTCCCCACGCCACATCAAGTTCTTACGAGGCAGTTGCAAAACTTTTTGTTCATGATGCACACGCCGTTAGACAGTGTATATTCGAGGATCTAGGAGCACTGTTGTCACTTATGAGAAATATGACAATTTTTAATATAAACAGACAAACCATTGAAGATGTCCAAAGAGCCCGGAACTACAAAATGACTTAACATAAGTCGGAAAAAGAGCATTGCCTGAACAGTTTGATTAATTTGTTGAAAACTGTAAATATTGAAAGTACTTACACTTCAATTACTTCTAGAAGGGTACTCGAAGAACTGAGAAATAAAAATGGAATTCCTTCTTCACTACTCAAACGACCAGACATTTACCACACTCTAGTTAGAATTCGGAATGATATAAAGGTGATTCAATCAAGTTTGGAAACGTCTACCAGTTCTGACAAATTAAATATACAACAAAACGCAGACATTCGTGTTGAGAAAATTGTCAAGACAATTCTCGAGAACGACAGAACAGCGCCAAAACGAATTCAACCAAAATACTTTAAAGATTTGATTAATTTTATGGATGCTCACAAGTATCGGTATATGTGTACTGTCTACTGAAAACAAGACCGCAGATGAGGGCAATTAAAATATTTACATTCACTCATAGACATTGAACTCTCATAAAACTATTGCAAACTTTTTCTTTTACAACACACTGAATCGTTTAACCCCAATATCGATTTTTCGTACATTGTACAACGCATTTAAATATTTTTCGCACATCGTACATGGACCTACCCTTTAGGACCCTCTTCAATTACTGAAAGTAAAAATGAAATGATATGGAGTAATTTAACATAATCTCAAATACTAAATAAATCACGAAACACACAATGGAACGGGACTTTTATTGTTTTTATTCAGATAAATCTGCCTGGATTTGAAATTCTTATTTGAAAATTCACTAACAAATGCACCGAATTGCGTGATAATGCATGAATGTAAACAAACGTAAAGTCACTTTTGCAAAAAGTGTACCAAGTTGTAAATTTTTGCAGGATGTATAAGTATGAAATTCAGTAATCAATGGAAAAGTCATCTTGATTTTGATTTTATGGTTGAAGATCTAAGAAATAAAAAACATCATTGAAAGAAAATGGTTAGCTGATACTATTACACAAAGATTGTCGAAGGAAGAAAGAGGACTTGCTATAACGGCCGACATGGGTTATGGCAAGTCTTCCATAATTTCCAACCTTGTTTGTTCCAAAAGCACATCCGCTTGGTACGGCTTACGGAAGCAGATTCTAGCCTACCACTTTTGTAGATACGATGTTTACGATTCTACAAGTGCTGGTGTTTTTATTCGAAATCTGGCCGGTGCACTTGTGACACACTTTCCCGAGCTAGGTAACTCGATTCTGTACGATGATGTTGCAAGTGAATTTTTTTATGGTACTAGATGTGCGAAAGATCCAGTGTCGTGTCTAGAGGTGGCTAATCCTTTACAGAATCAATGGAAAAACATAGAATATAATCGTTATTGATGCGTTAGATGAATGTTGCACAAGTGGAAGCAGGAATAGTCTGTTGGAGCTTGTAAACAAAAAGGCAAACAAATTCCCATCAAATGTAAAATTTCTTTTTACAACCAGGAATATTAAAAGTATTTATAGAAAGTTAATTGGATTTGATGTTCTCCATTTAAATGAATCGGATAACAGTAATATGGATGACATTAGGCAGTATTTACGTCAAATAACGGCTTTTATAGGTCCTCAGATAGAAATTATATCATCTAAGACCTCTGGTAACTTTCTTCATGTTAAACTTTATTTAGAGTATTGTACCAAAACATCGGATTGTGACTTCCAAAAGATTCCTTCGACTTTAGGACAACAATACCAATTCAATTTTGAAAGAATCTTTGATAATGAATCCGATCTATTTGAAAAGCTGTTGTCCGTTTTTGAGGTCATGTGTGCTACAACACATCCACTATTGTTCGACGAGCTTAAAATTATAGCAAAACTCAGCAAGAAAAACTCAAGAAAGTTTGAGAGTTTGTTGGGAAACGAACTTGTTCATTTGTTCACATTTTCGAACAACGTCATTTCTTTCGTACACAAATCAGTAAAAAATTTCTGACAGAACCTTCACGGCAATATACAAACTATTTCATTCATGCAGAAAACGGACATCGACTCATTGCCGATTATATTTTAAGAAATATTAACACATCACCATTCCCGTCACCATTCATGTTGTCAGAACCGTTCATCACGTCGCAATTTCTGGAATGTCTGATTATGGTGAGTTTCTGTTAAATAAATTCCATCATTTAAAAAAATATGGTCAGTTTCACGTAAGTTGGCTTCACCAAGCAGTTATACACAATAGTTGTCGTACAATTAATCTGCTTTTGCAAGTAATTGGTTTTCAAAATGTTGATAAAAGGGATGAAAACAGAGTTAGTGCTCTATTTCTAGCAGCAGCGCTTGGACAAAGTAGCGCCTTAGAATGCTTACTGGATAATGGAGCGAATCCTAATTTTACGGTGGAGTTTTCTATGAATGATTTTTCTATAGACCTTCCAGCAAACCAAATTCGGCCGAGATTAAAATTAAAACGACGAATCCAAACATCATATACTTTTGCAAATATGTATATTTTTGTGAATATAATATTTTACAAATAGCCTCGCAGAATGGACATATACATGTTGTCAATCTCCTAATGAAAAGACATAGATACCTTGGACACGAGAAAACCCTTATGCAGCTTAACAGTTTCCAACTTGCTGCAGAGCATGGTCATTATAACATTGTTGAATTCTTTTTAAGACACAACAAGAGCTTTGCAGATTTGCATTCGCTCTATTATGCAAGTAGAAACGGTCATTTTAGCATAGTCGCCATTGTATTACAGTATGGTGTTAGAGACCAGTGTGTACCATGTAATGGTTCTATTTATTGGATTCCACATTTACACAATAGGGGACAACAAAGAATACAAATAACGTTATTTTCTTTACTTGAGGAAACTGTTACACTGAAAACATCTTTATTAGACGATTGGCGTCTTATCACGTGTGAAACAGCATTACAAGCAGCCATTGCAGGTGGCCACAAAGCCATTGTCGGAACACTTATAAATCAACCGTTAAACGCGTTGAATTGTACTACATTGGGTGGAATGACACCAATAATGACGGCTGTAAAGTACGATAGAACGGAAATATTTAACTTTTTATATTCGAAGGGGGCTTCCTTGACGACAAAATGTAAGCATTCCTTCAACATTACTGATATAAAAATGTTTTGAGTGAAACTGAGTTTCGAAATATAGCGTTAAATCAATGCCCAGTTGGTGCGTCTATGATACACATAATAGCGATGTTTTACTTTGAACTCGACCTTTACGCAATCATAAGCAGAACAGGATTAAATATGTGGGAAGAAAAGGACGAACAAGGAGCAACACCACTGCATTACACTTTCTGTCATAGCAACCATCATTTTATTAGAAGAGCGAAGTCACTTGGTCTTAATTTTGGTATAATATCTACAAACGGATCAAGACCTTATCATTCAGCAGCTATTTGCAAATCCTTGACATTATATGGTTTTAGTTAAATATCTTTTAAGTTCAGAATTGAAGTACCCGACGTCCATGACAATGGCGGACGTAGTTTATTGTATTATGAATGATGTTTAATCGAGAATACCCTCAAGACGATGACAGTGGAAACGCAGTAGTATATTCTATTTTCGAAGTGGCACTTAAATTTAAACACAATTTATATCAAACAGATAAAAACGGGCAAAATATTTTACATTATGCTGCAAAAAATGGCATTGTATATACATTTTATTCACTGATGGACAAGATACACTAAACTTTTAAACAAATAACTAAATACCGAAGTTACTGTGAATTTACTTTCTGCATATTTTTCATACAAAAGGATTCCAAGAGTAAAACGCCTCTTGATACAATATTTTACTCGATGCCGGGGCTTCACACGCTCGAGAGCGTCATAAACATGCACAAACCCGCCAGATGGATGCGAAAGAATAGAGGATACATTTTCTACAAATTTCAGATCATTTTTGTCTCCGCATGAACAATGTATTTATCAAGTGCTAACATATATACATATTAAGGATGATTTTTCTGTAGTTAATATTACAAGTTTAATATAATTATTATCGGTCAAGAAAAAAGAATGTATCCATTTCTTATGCTACAAACATTTGCTGGTAAATATCCCAGAAGATCGATTTATGAAAATGAAAATATGATATCAGATTTAGTTATATCGTCTGAGGGAACCGATTTTGTTAAATATATTCTAACAAGGGAGAATGTATTGCGGTGTAACGGAAGATTTAGCCCCTTACACAAAAATATAATGAATTATAGAAATACGCACTGGAAGTCCTGCAATGAAAAATTTCTTCAAATATTTGTGTCCGAGTATACAGCTAAAGATTTGGATCCTTGTTTTGATAATGAAGGGAACAATTAACTTCATAATGCAGCCATGGGAGGTAACTACATAGCCGTGGAATATCTAATTAAACATAGAAAGCAGCCACAGCCTGCTAAGCTCACCTCGTTGCCAGCATTGTCACATGTTGCACATGTCAGTAAACAGGAATGGACTATAATCATTCTTTTTAACAGATTCAGTCATGCATAATTGTAGTTTACAGACTGCATCCGAAAAAAGAAGGGAAACGGGGAATGTGTCAAAGAGACAACGACCCAAAGGGAGTCATAACAACTCAAAGCCACCATAAGATCTTCAATGAACGGTGAGAAAACCCTATACCCAACGGTAGGTCGGAGTCGGCCCCTNAAAATTTATCAATAATAATTTATAGTGTAATATTTGACACATTTTGATACATAATGTCATATATTATTATTTGTGCTGTCCATTGCTATCCAATCAATGTTTCTTTTTCTTTATATGTAAAACTCATGTAGCCCCCTGTGGGCCATTAATTTGATGAATAAAATATGTTCTATGTTCTATGTTCACAAAGGCTTAATAAATTTCCTAACTTAGGACAGGCGCAAACCTGCTGCGGCGGGGTTAAACTAGTTTTATTGGGCCCAAACCTTCCCCCTACAGCCAATGCGAAAAATAAAAAAAACAATCGTAACAACAGTAAAATTCAGTTGGCAACAGGACTGAGTCAATTGTGAAAAATGAAACTGAAAGTACTAAATATACGGACATAAACATGAAATCACAAGAGACTACTAGCAGTTAACTGACATGCCAGCTCCAAACCCATTATCAACTGACAAAGTAAGTTATGTACCCTCAGCATACAGCTTCCACCAAGATCCCTTCCTGTTAGGAGTTTAGCATAATGATTTCATGCATATACCGGAATACATAACCCGTGTCCATGCAATACAGATTTTAGAAATTTAGAATGTGTTTAGTTAAAATGCAAAGATCAATGTTAATACCAAAGAAGGCCATACGTACTAACTTGACGACAATATCGTAATTATAACCCTTATGAATTAGACGATTTAAAGGTTTTATAAGTTTGTTAGGCGAAAACATTACCGTAAAATAGGGGATGTGAAATACCAGCCTTGTTAGATGTTTACAGGTTGCATTGTATTTATGAACTAAGTCTTTATATCGATGATAAAATTTAGTAAAGGTTTTAACTAGTTTGTGATAACGAAAACCCTGATGTAATAGTTTTTCAGTTATGAAAAGATTCCGTTCATTAAAATCGCAAACGTTATTATGCATTGTTGTTGTCATCCCCAATTGCATTATACATACCAATATGGTTGCTAAGGGACTTGTCAGTAAGTGTGAATGGACTTTAACCATTCTACCTAACCAAATCGCTCATGCGTTGAAGGTCACAGACAGCATCCTAAGCATGCATTGTTGTTGTCATCCCAAAATGCATCATACATACCAATATGGTTGATGTGGGCAATGTCAGTAAGCGGGAATGAACTTTAACCATTCTACCTAACCAAGTCACTCATTCATAAAATGTAGGTCAGAGACAGCATCCGAAGCATGCATTGTTGTCATCCCCAATTGCATTATACATACCAATATGGTTGCTAAGGGACATGTCAGTAAGTGTGAATGGACTTTAACCATTCTACCTAACCAAATCGCTCATGCGTAAAATGTAGGTCACAGACAGCATCCCAAGCATGCATTATTGTTGTCCTCCCAAAATGCATCATATATACCAATATGGTTGATGTGGGCCATGTCAGTTAACGGGAATGGACTTTAACCATTCTACCTAACCAAGTCGCTCATGCTTAAAATGTAGGTCAGAGACAGCATCCGAAGCATGCATTGTTGTTGTCATCCTAAAATGCATCATACATACCATTATGGTTGATGTGGGCCATGTCAGTAAGCGGGAATCGACTTTAACCATTCTACCTAACCAAGTCGCTCATGCGTAAAATGTAGGTCAGAGATAGCATCCGAAGCATGCATTCCAGTCATCCCAAAATGCATCAGGCATACCAATATGGTTGATGTGGGGCATGTCAGTAAGCAGAAATGGACTTTAACCATTCTTCCTAACCGGACGCCGACGCTGGGGGTATCACATAAGCCCCCCTCACTTCGTGAGGTGAGCTGAAAAGGGAATGCATGTTTTACAACGTTCAAGAAAAGTACAAAATGCGTTAGAAATTTTTGTTTTGCATTCCCCATACATGGTAAACGGTACATTGCCAATTTACTATAGCAAATCGCCTGCTTCGGGCAGTCTAGATATCATTGAAGGAAACCCAGATACGGAGGGCATTTTTGATTTCAGAATAAAGGCAACTTTTATTGATGGCACTTTTGTAAGATATGACGAAACAGCAACCATCATATTAAAAAGTATCTGTAAACGATATAACGCTTCTTTTTCGATAAAGGATCTTTGTAGAAACGGGGAAGAGCGTGTAGGACTTGTACAAAACGCCTTATCAGGTTTCTGAAAACGATGAAATAGTTTTTCGGTTTAGACATTCTTAAGTGTCGGGATTCCAATGACATAAACCCCATATTACCTGTCAAAGATTTACAACCAAACACACATTGTGCATTGGATGAGAAACTTTCGTATAGATAAAGGAAATCCGAGTTCTGAAACTGAAATTGTACTGTTGTATAATGTTGTATCAAACTATAATATACAAAGTACTTTTGATTTGACATTTAAGTTACATTTTAATTATAGATTTAGCGCATTGATACTTGTTTTTGGTCAAAAGTGTCTAAAATTTATAAAAGAACATAAATATGGAACGCTCAATCAAAACCTATCATCAATACCAAAACATTTAATTAACATTATTAAGTTATTGATACAAAACATCAAGCTTCCACCACATTTCAAAAGTGTGTCACATGTTTTATAAATTTTGCTCTTCGCTAATTTTTGTTGATAATATGGAGAAATTTCAGAAGAAAGAACAAAGTAAACTGCTATACGTGGTTTTAAGATTTGCTATACAATTTGAACACTTCGATGCGATGTATATCTTTCAGGAATTAACAAAAAACACTTAGTTAAGGAAGAGGTATCCTCATTACACTCTGTATCTCATCAGATACAGTTGAAAAATGAGCTGAAAGAACAAGAAATATGGTTAAAAGAACTACAACTGCAACAAGAAGAACTTCAGCAAAAACAAAAAAACTTGAAAAGAGGAAAATCAATGTTCTAAAGTATTTTTAAGTGTATTTTTGTTGTTGTGGTTGGATAATATACAACTGACTATTTATTAGATTTAGAACTACAGTGCCAGGTTGAGATGCATTTTTCTGATACGAAACTAACAAATATTAAGGTAGATCGACACTAATACGCGGCGCATTCGATTGGCGCATTTGAGAAACACAAGTCGTATGCGGAATTGACTTGATTTTCAAGCCGGGGCTTATTCATTGTGACGTCATAATAGATTGACATACACTTTCCCGCGAATTAGCTCCCTTTTCCCGTAAATATTGCCTATTGCGTAAACTATATAAAATATCTCTCTAAATCCAACGGTGACATATAGATTTTTCAGTTCAACATAAAGGTGAAGTGTATAACCATGAAATATCAAAAAAATTTAAAAAAAATCTATCGGATATTTATTTTATATGAAAGCTAAACAATAGGCGTGTTCTCACAGTTCCTTATATATAAACTTTGTAAACTTATTGCTGACAAATACCGAATTTTACCTGATTTTCAAAACCTGATAACAGGAAGAGGTGATCGGTGATATAGTATTTTTATTTTATTTTTTTGAACAAATGGACTAAGACCTACAAAATATCTTGAAATAAGAAAATTCTGTCCGATATTTTTATTAGGCTCGAACTACTTTAAGACATCAATTAATAATCATTTCAAAAGAATAGCTGAAATTGCACAACATGATGAAGAGGTAAAATGCCTACTGCAGCAGTTCCAAGCTTCAGCTAAAGATTATTGTTTTTAATGCGGCATGTCTATACACAGAGAAGAAAATCTAAATGTTTGCGCATTTTCAAATAAATCATTCAATAAAAGCAGTTATTGTACATATATAGATATAAAAAAATTGAAATGTAGCATTTTGTCATGAAGAAATATAATAACCTATGTTTGAAACATCTTGTCGCATGAATTTATATCTGAGTAGACGTCAGTTATCTGAAACCAACCAGACTCAAATCACAACTGTAAAAGTTCTCTAAATTCATTATGTCAATTATATGATGTCTGAAGTGTTAATTTAGTATGATATTTTGTTGTTTTGATGTATCATAAATGTTTCTGATTTCCATTACGAACTCATCTGTCCAAAAATATATTTTCCATAGCGTCTCAAATAAATACTCCACCCCATATGTCATAGCGTTCTGTAAAGAGTAAACTGAATTTTTTAATGTGTTCAAATACAATATACCCCCCCCCCCCCCGTAAAAAGGTATGTATTATCCGCACATTTTTACCCTAAAAAGGATTTAGGGATTTGGGGATGCGGATTATACAACCCTATACGACTTGAGGATTTGGCCAAGTTCTCGAATTGTTAGACCTTGTTCAAACCAAAACAGACTGTTCTTAACATCGTGGATCTCATTAAATATGTTGGTTTGAATTGCAAAGTGCCTTACAGTTATAATAAAATGGGTCTTTCCTCCGAAAAATGCTATTTTGATGTCAGAACACGAATATTTTTATCAGCCGCCATTTCTGTCAACAAACCACGATATCTGTAAAATGTTTATTTTGTGACAATGAGCTATTTACACATGTATATCATATTGCCCCTGACAACATATGTAAAATTATAAGATTGGGTGGCTTATTATTATATTCCAAAACAGTTTATAGGGAATGAAAGGCTGAGAAATATAAAATTAAATGTAAAATAAACACGGATATGACGGTCCGCACCGAACCCGTTCCGAATTTTCCATCGTACTGATGAAAACGATGTTATTTTTCTTCAAGTTTTGTCGTGTTTGAGCCTTTTTATCATTAAATACTTTCAGAAAAGGCTTCAGATATAGTAAATTAAGACTCGTTCAGTTGATAAACTATGAAAATACCGATTTACAGGTACAAAATAACTACGATCATACCCATCTCCACGTAGACTTTGTTGGTTGATGTCCCAGCGTACTAAAAGTTTTTTCCCTGGATTTCCAGGTCAAAAAGGGGCCTGTGGATTATACACAAATGCGGATAATACATGGCCTTTTACGGTAATTAAGCTGCAGAACAAATATCAAACCATTTTCATCACAAGACGTCAATAATGTATCCGCTAAGAGGGAGTAGAAACATTTCTGATTTATCATTATCAAATTCTGATAATTTTTAAAAATTATCTAACTTACAACTTATATTTTATTGATAAATCTTGTACTGAAAAGGTTCATCTAAACTTCTGCAAATATGTTCTAGGAACAAGAAGAAGTTCGTCCAATATAGCCGTAAGGGCAGACTTAGGTCGACTCCCTTTAGAAAATTATATATATTCAAACAGACTTCAGCCTATTTGGCAAGAAACCCTCTCCTTAAAGAAGCTTTTAATCTTACAAAATTACTCAAATCCAAAAATATACTATTCCTGGTATACATATGCTCAAGACATTTCTCCAGGGAATTTAATAAATGAAATAGAAACCGTTTCAAATGCAGCAGATGTAAGAAAATAAAATCAAAAATAAAAATTAGTTTCTCAGACTATTACAGTTCTATATTCGAAAGAAAATTCAATATGCTTAATGGAAATAACAAACTTTTTGTATACAAAAATTTTTAATTTTCTCTAGACAAGGAATACTATCAAGCTTCTGATAATTTTGAATTTCGAAAACTCATAACTAAACTTGATTTAGAATAGGCGTTCATTCTCTAGAAATTGAAAAGGGTCGTTATTATAGGACTCCAAGAGAACAGCGTCTGTGCAAAACATGCAACGCAACTGAAGATGAAAAAATCATTTTCTTTTGTTTTGTAATAGAAATAATACTTTAAGACAAATGTTGTATAAAAATATTAAAGACAATGATCCAAATTTCTTTAACTTGACAGACGAACAAAAAATTAAAAACTTATTAAACCCAGCTTCCTCCCAACAAGTAAAAAATATAGGTTCAGTCTATGAAACTGAGGTCAGGGGACTTAGGTTGATTAACTTTTTGATATGTTTTAATGTTTGTTGTCACAAACATTACATGTTTCATGACAATAAAGAATCTATAAAAGAAAGAAAGAAAAACATCAAAGTATCAGCAACGTGAAAAGGGTAGAATGACAGACCTGGGAAAAATTAAAAAAGTAAAAAATAACTCATTAAGTTTTAGTTGAAATGTGATATCATGTAAGGCTTTTGATATTTAAAAAGTCACTTATTTAACGAGTTCAAATTACCCAAAACCCAAGAAAATTTAGGGGAGGACCATTGATTTTCAAGGAGGAGGGGGGGCGTTTTTGACTACAACATTTATTAATTTTCTTGAAAATCTCGAACAGATTATTTAAATCTCCAAATCAAAACTGAATTATTTATTTGCATGACAAGTGGGATTAGAATAGTTATTTTCACTGGCATTAAGACTTAATTATATATTTACAAAATCGACAAGTCCCCCCCCCTTGTATATCCAATGGGGGATCTCCTGTACTTGGCGATCGCAATTCTGGAATACCAAAATTGTTAGCAATTCTGGAACAAAAATTTATTCCAGAATTGTTAATTTTTTTTTTAAATTCCAACAATTCTGGCTTGTTACAAGATTGAATCTGAATATTAATAATACCTATTATCAATACATTTTTATGTCAGATAAATGACATAATTAGGGTGGTAACTTGTATTTCTATTACATTTCACCAGAGACATATAATTAAAGAGATTGGCAACTCTACTATCATCCCATGTAAATCACAACAAACATAATATAATACAGCCACACCAGAAGTAAGTAAGTAAGTAAAACTTTATTTGAAATTGGTATTCAGTACAACATAATAACACAAGCTCTAAAGAGCTTTTTACCGAATATAAAAACATATAAATAACATAAAAACAACACATTGCATGCACATAAAATACAAAGAATATTACATAGTAAGAAGTCAATGATATATTAATTGAGACAATTTGAATTAAAAATTTCATTTGAAACTAAAAATGCTATGAGACCATTTGAATAAGAATTTCACTTGAAACTAAAAATTCTACATTTAACCCAAAATTAAAAATAAGAAACCATGCAAATGCAAATTAGAAATAAAACACTTATATATAAATCACTTATATTTTCGTTAAAAATTAAAACTATGATTTATCAAAAAATATCAAAAATTTAGCAGCAAGCAAAATAGAGCGTAAATAGCTATAGCAAAGCTGTAATTTGAATAAACAAACAAGCAACATAACGAACATAATAGAATATATATTAAGCGAAAACTAGCATAACATTCAAGTAAATCACCTGCAAGCAGAGCAGACAATCGGAGCCATTCCAGGACTGAACCAGGCTTCTTAAATGTGAGAAACTGTTTTCAGTCCTGAAATGGTCCGGCAAACTGTTCCATAAAGCAGCTAAAGCATATTTGAATGATCTCTTACCGTACGTAGCAGATTTAATCTGTGGATTTTCTAAAATGTTACTGTACCTGAAACCTGTATTTTGAATTTTTAATTTTAACCAAATCATTTAAACAGGGAGGTTCCCGCATATTGTTTATAATTTTGTATGTCTGAAGTGCCATTGTTCTGATTCTTCTGACTTGCAGGGCTGGCACTTTGGCTTTTTCCAATAAATTTTCATATGACGATGTAGAATCCTCGTAAATAAAACGCAAAACCGACTTTCTTGGATTCTCTACAGTTTACTAGAACTTCTTCAACTACTTTTAATTTAGTCGATATATTTCTAAACCGAAAAGTGAACTGTTCGTTGTGTCCCATGTTCACTTTTGAAACTCCCCTTTTATTTCCGCGATTAGAACTTCCTAGTTATGAAAATTGGAAAGTATTTTACCTTGTTGGTAGAGTTTAGATACTTTTATTATGATATTTCCATGTTTTATCGAGATATTAGTGATTTATTGTTGTGAATTGGAAGCTTTATCGAAGTCTCGATGGCGGCGCGATTTCCCGAGAATTCGTAATGTTGCCAATCTCTTTAATTATATGTCTCTGATTTCACAGAAATGACAGATAAAGCATTGATTTTGTAACAACTATGATTCTTTTTGAGATATGTTGGTGGCCCTGAAAAGGGCCGTTTGTTGTTTGTTCCTCTGAATCACATATTCAAATGCTTATAGACAGAAACAGTCAACAACGTAAGCTTCATTACGTCCACAGTCTTGGTTTTCATCTGCCCGCCTTGTTGTTTAAGATAGTTGAATGTGTCCTGGTGTTCACTAAGCTGTTTCTGAAGTGATTTTCTGTTTAAATTTCGGCGATTGCTGCACGGAAAGTGACGTTGTAGCTGCGAGGTCATCTGATAAAGAATCATTGCTGTCATTGTCAATCCGTTCAGTGACTAGTCGTTTGTTGTATTGGTATTCAGATTCAGTTGATAATCTTTTGCGTTTTACTGCATGGCCTGATGGTACATCTACAGCATACTGGACAGCCCTTGCCGGGTCATATCTTGAAGAATTTTTACGCCACAGTTCGCAAGCGATGTCTACTAGCTGCATCATGCAACTGTACTTCCTGTACCCATCCAATGGAATTTGTGACCAGACCAAGCAGCAGCACATCTGATGGCTTCGGCTGGAGATGCACCAACCAGAGATGCACAAAAGCACACCTAATGTACAATTCGATCTGGTTCCTTCTTCGAAAAGTCAAGAATCACACTTGATAAGTGGCTATATGTCATCAGTTACCTAAGGCGTCAACAGACTAAGGTTACAGTAGTTGTCAAGCAGACTCACACGCCTATTAATCTTGGTGGAGCTGGTGTAAGTGTGGAGATTGACGAAAGCCTGTTCAACCACAAGTCCAAGTACAACCGTGGCAGGCGACCACATTAAGAACATGGGTATTTGGACTTGCAGATACCTCACACAAGCCAGCTATTACATACCTTGAACTAGTCGACAAAAGAGATGCTGCTACACTGCTACCCATTATTCAGAAAGCAATTTTACCAGGCACCATCATCCATTCCGACCAGTGGAGAGCCTACCCCAACATTCAGTCACAACTAAACCTTCAACATGGTACTGTAAACCACAGTGTAAATTTCGTCGACCTGATACGGGAGTTCATACGCCAAATTATCGACTCCAACTGGGCTAAGGCAATTTTTAACGATTTCCTACTCTTCAAAATGATCCCGGGACTGCTCGGAATAAAATTTTATTAAATTCGCCAGATATGCTCAGAATTCAATACTACAGACACAAAACGTAAGCAATAGTGCTTAATTTTAAACAAGGATGTCGGTTTCCAAACTAGGTTACACTAGACATCAGTGAGAAGGTATCCATCTCTTTGGGCTTCGTTTCAAGAATGTGACCTAGAAGTCAAAGATCAAGGTGTCACTTGTCACCAACCATAGCAAGTGAAATGTCGCCTTGAAGTCATCTATAAACATGCCAAATATCAAAAGCCTACATAAAATGACAAAAAACTTCTAGTCCGGACACACCTTTGTCATTGAAGAAACATGAATATGAACCCGAGATCAAATGTAAAGGTCAAGAGTCACCAACCATGAACCGTGACACATCGCCTTGAGGTGATATATCCACATGCCAAATATCATAAGCCTATCTCAAAAGAGAGAAAAGTTATAGTTCGGATACAACTTTATCAGTGAAAAGACAAGAATGTGACCCTGAGGTGAAAGGTCAAGGGTCACTTAAAATGGAACGCGATACGCCACCTTGAGGTGATCTATCCACATGCCAAATATTAAAGCCTATCTCAAAAAAAGAGATAAGTTATAGTTCGGACACGACTTCATCATTTGAAAAGCAAGAATGTGACCCTGAGGTCAAAGATCAAGGTCAAGGATCATCAACAATGGCACGCGACACGTGACCTTGAGGTGATCTTTTCACATGCCAAATATCAAAAGCCCATCTCAAAAGAGAGCAAAGTTATAGCCCAAACACGATTGTTTCGGACGGACGAACAGACGAACTGATTACTATAGGGCGTCCGCCACTTTTTGTGGCGGGGAACTAATTTACCATTAAAATTGATGTTTTTCACCACTTACTTTTTACTCCTTTATATCATTGTGTATTTTACCTCATCGATTTGACAATTGTTCCACGTACTTATTTACATTTTAGCACTTACTTGCCTTTAAGTTCAAACTTTAAACAAGGACGCCCGTTTACAATCTATGTAAAATTAATGTTTTGAGCGTTACTTTTTACTCCTTGATACATTAGGGTATTTGCCTCATAATTGATTTTACAATTGTTTTGCGTAACTATTGGCTCTTTTTTTTCCGAGATTTCATCTTTTCTCCACTGGGTACGAAGTAAAACGCGATAATTTGCCTTTTTGTGAGCCACTGCATTCCTGATTGCTGTTCACAGATGAATTGTGCGACAAATCAGACGGTAATAACACCCGGAATGACAACAAAGGAGGAAATCAGGGGAAAGAGTTTATTAAAGTTAACTAGACATCAGAGAGATGGCAGCCATCTCTGTGGGCCCCGCTGTAATATAAGTGCAAATTTAAGTGTGTGTGGACAAATACAGTACAAAGGTGGACACTACACAAGTATAGACACCATCATATTATCAAGATATCAACAGAATGTAAGCAATAATCTGACCTTGAAGACAAAGGTCAAGGTCAAAGGTCACCAATCATTGTTCATGACACATCGTCTTGAAGTGATCTATCTACATGCAAAATATCAAAAGCCTACCTCAAAAGACATAACAGTTACAGCCCAGACACGACTTGTCATTATAAAAGCAAAAATCTGACCTTGACAACAAAGGTCAAGGTCAAAGGTCACCAATCATTGTTCATGACACATCGTCTTGAAGTGATCTATCTACATGCAAAATATCAAAAATAGTAATGGTGGATTACATGATACCCCGCCACGTTTCACAAAATTTCTAAGTTAAAGGGGGCATAACTCATGCACCCCTTGGACCTTGGAACCCCAAATCAATCTTGACCTGAGTTTTGTGGTAATCAATTTACATACCAAGTTTGAAGACCTTGAGTTATTTCGTTCACAAGTTATCAGTCGGAAACCCTAAAATTCGCAAAATTTCAAAGTTTCAAGGGCCATAACTCCAGAACACTTTGGACCTCTTAACCCAAAATCTAACTTGACCTGAGTTTTGTAGTAAACAAGTTACATACCAAGTTTGAAGACTCTGTGTTATTTCGTTCAAAAGTTATCAGTCGGAAACCCTAAAATTTGCAAAATTTCAAAGTTTCAAGGGCCATAACTCCAGAACACTTTGGACCTCTGAACCCAAAATCTAAGTTGACCTGAGTTTTATAGTAAACAAGTTACATACCAAGTTTGAAGACCCTGTGTTATTTCGTTCAAAAATTATCAGTCGGAAACCCTAAAATTCGCAAAATTTCAAAGTTTCAAGGGGCATAACTCCAGAACCCCTTGGACCTCTGAACCCAAAATCGAACTTGACCTGAATTTTGTGGTAAACAACTTGCATACCAAGTTTGAAGACCTTGTGTTATTTCGTTCACAAGTTATCAGTCGGAAACCTTCGGGGGGCGGACGGAGGGACAGACAGACAGACAGACGGACGGACGGACACACGACTGAGGGTATCACAAAGTTATAGCCCGGACACGACTTGTCATTAGAAAAGCAAAAATCTGCCCTCGATGACAAAGGTCAAGGTCAAAGGTCACCAATCATTGTTTATGACACATCATCTTGAAGTGATCTATCTTCATGCAAAATATCAATAGCCTACCTCAAAAGACATAACAGTTACAGCCCGGACACGACTTGTCATTATAAAAGCAAAAATCTGACCTTGACGACAAAGGTCAAGGTCAAAGGTCACCAATCATTGTTCATGACACATCGTCTTGAAGTGATCTATCTACATGCGAAATATCAAAAGCCTATCTCAAAAGACAAAAAAGTTATAGCCCGGACGCAACTTTGTTACGGACGGACGGACGGACGCACGGACGGACGGACGGACGCACGGACAGACGGACGGACTGACGGACAGAGTGATTACTATAGGGCGTCCGCCACATAGTGGCGGGGCCCTAATTATATGCATAGATTCTTTTTAAGTTTTGTTTTTAATAAGTAAATAAGGGATATGGAGTAAATGTACCTGAGACAAAGTCTCTACAAATACATGATAAAACAAAGCAATGGAACAACGCTTTTATTGTTCTTCTTTATCTTGAAGTCACCTGCTAATTGTCGAGCAACGCTGCATCCATGCTCTTTATTATCCATGAATACAGGGTTGTCAACAAACATAAAATAACTGGCAAAGTGTTCTTACAATCGCTGTCATCCGTTGCCCGACAAAACGACGAACAGATGACACACAGGGCACTCATCGAGTCAAGAGTGAGAAATCATGAGATGTGGGCACAATAAGCAGGTGGTCAGAATAACAATTTGATATTACAAAAAATAAAAATGCCAAAATTTGAAAATATTATAGTGCATCCATATGAGAAATTCTCTCAAGCACAAGTTCACCATAACTGAAATGTATATAGAGCATACATCACTCGCACGGGGAATCTTTTTACGGATTCCAGACTGCAGGAGGGACAAACTCTAGTCTAAAATAAGTAATGAAGGGATACGGAGTAAATGTACCTGAGACAAAGTCTCTACAAATACCTGATAAAACAAAGCAATGGAACAACGCTTTTATTGTTGTTCTTTATCTTGAAGTCCCCATGAGACCTTCAACAATGCGTTTTGCTTATACATTATAGTAAGTTCAAGACGGCCCGTAGCACCGGTTTGAGGGGAATTCATTGCTAATTGTCGAGCAATGCTACACCCATGCTCTTCATTATCTTCATTATTAAATACATTGTTTGGTTCATCTACGACCGAGACATGATTAATTTAAATGCATATGTAAAATATCGTATTTAATCTATTTTCCCTTCTATACGCTTGTTAACTAAACTATATATGTTGATTTAGTACCATATTTATAAGAAAATTAATTTGCTATAAAAATAGCCACCTCGAAAGGTTCTGGGCCCCAGTATTTAGATAGTAAACCGAAAAATGTCCAAAAAATGAAACTTTTCATAGGCGAAAATGCGAAACCTTGTTCACAAAGAAGCGACGCCTTGTTAATGTTAATTTAAAGAAGTTACGACACCCTTTTACTGTTTTGTGCAACACTATATTGATGAATACGAAAAAACATCGAAGCGTAAATCGAATTGAGTACAGGATGCAATAAAATATATATTGAAAAAAGCTTGATTTCAATATTAGTCTAGAAAAATGTACATATATTTTCTGATTTATGTTATAAACTTTTGTCATAGATCCTAATTATGAAAAGAGTGTAATTGTATCTCATAAAAATATAAAGTGTCATTGGTATTTTTTAGATGACAGAATTCCGATTTGCAAAACGTGATGATCGACGATGTAATTCCCTTTGCAATCCAGTAGCAAACGAATACGGAAGGAAAAGGAAAGTGATTATGATTATGATATGATCAGAAAATATTCGAATATTCATAATAAAACTTACAATTATCAAAAAAGAGAAAAATTTAACTGATGGATTCTTGCTTGACACCAACTACAAAAGTATTTCAGTTATAGTTAGGTTTGTGATTATTTTCTGAGGAAAAACCAAAAAACAACAAAACAAAAACAAAACAAAAACAAAAAACAACAAAATAACAAAAACAAAAAAAAAAGAAATAAAATAAAAAACGGAAGCCCCCCTTAGTATCACAAACGAATCGAAATTTTTAGGGAAATTATTTCAAGAATAAGCATTGTGGTCAAAAAAATCATATCTATTTATAACTAGTGATTTGCAATATTTCACTTACATCTGCATATACTAATTCTTATATTTATATATATTTGTTCCATATTTTACATATTTAATATTGTACTCATAGTATTATGCCTAATGTGTGGCCTTTATTGAAATTAAAAGTTTCAGGGTTTCATTCTGACATCTGGGCAGCATGGTCAACTTGTAAAGTTGGATTACAATCGGATCAAAAAATTAATTTGACTACATTTAGTAAAATTGGTCATAACTCCGTGAAAAAGGGGTTTGAGCATTGTGATATCACAATATTTACAACTAAGCATTGGGTCAACAATCTTATGAAGTATGCTTGCAATCGAATCAAAAATGGTAGTGGAAAGGCGCACTCTTAATCTGTGTATAATAATTACGGACAGACGAAAGTCGTAATTCTGAATTCTAGCTAACACTCGGAATTAAATTTAGTTTTGTCCTAAAATTACTGATTTTTCGGATTTCGTTTGGTTTCATGCATTTTAAACATTTTTTTTAAATAATGGATTTCCTATGTTTGAGCTCTAGTGCTGGTGATGAGGCATCAATTTTTCGAAAATGCGGTCTGTTCGAATGATTTGCCGTTTTTTATATTGATTATCATAAATAACTCATTCAGTTGTTGATAAAACTTGCAACAAAGGACTGCATTTTTGTCCCAGAAAACATCCAACAAGCCGTTAAGGCTGGGGGTTTTACACAAAATTCCCACAGGTTTAACATTGAACTGAAAAGGGGACCTTTAACCTTAGACATTTTTTGAAATTATGGATTTCCTATGTTTGGGTTCTAGTGCTGCTGATGAGGAATCAATTTCCGAAATGGCCATACAGCTCATTAAAATTATTGCAGTTGGGGTTAACATGTGTTATGGTCTCATCTTCGTTTAATCCATATCCTTTCATAAAATATTAAATAGCACGTCCCAAGGTTAAACGATTAAATCATTAAATAACAAGCATTCAAATGAACTAATAAACCCCACGGTTTGTATAAAAACATCAACTACACGGAATACATTTGGGTCGAGCTGTCAGTAAACTTATATTTGTTCAGTTTTGAAATAAATACTGCAAACGTTGGCAGAATATTTCTCCTTATAGGAACATATTACTTATCACTCATTCCGTTAGGAACAAATTTTTATGGCAAGCTGTTGGGGAATTCATTTCTTATTTTTTAATATTAAAAAATCGATTTTTATTAAATGAAAAAATAATTTTAATATTAGATTTTCTTTAATATTAAAAAAAATCGATTTTTTATATTAAAAAATACACGTTTTTAATATTAGAAAATATTTTTTTTAATATTAAAAATTCATTTTTTAATATTAAAAAATAAAATTGATTTTTCAATATTAAAGTTTTGTCGAATTTTAATATTAAAAAAATACCTATTTTTTTAATATCTAAAAAAATCCTTTTTTAAAGTTAAAAATCATTTTGTCAACACTAAAAAAATCATTTTTTAATATTAAAAAATCAGATACATTGTTTAACATTAAGAAATAAGTTGATTTTTTTAATATAAAAAAAAATAGGCTGCTATGGTAACGCTATGGTAACGCTATCGATATCAAATGTACCGAGTGTACCTTTCCAGTCGTAAGCTGTTTTCATTTCATAGGTAGCGCATTTTTAATATAAAAAATGTAAGCCCCATTTACACGCACAAGATATACACTAGTATGTAAATTTACACGTGTGTAAAACTACACCAGTATGTAAACGTTTTTTTGTTTTTTGTTTCGTTTACATGCATTTAATCTGAGATGTGTATTTTAATTTGAAAAGCTTCTTATAAGAAGAGAAAAGGGCCAAAAACATGTAAAAATTAAAAGTTTTTGTTAGATCTTGGAAATTAGCAGAATGATAGAAAAACATCAAGTTGTATTGTATCTTTTTTTTTCAATCAGAGTCAAACTTCCCATATAATAAGCCAAAAAACACAAAATCAGCCAAAACTGTCAGACTGAAAGTATGCGTTTTATAGAAATAATAGTTCAGTGTGTGTGCATCAATTTCATGATTCAAATCAAGTTGCAAGACCCTTTTCTTCCATTTCATAGACAGAAACACCATTTTTGCACAGTGTGCATTTACATTCTCAAAATGCATACCGTGTAAATTTACACATGTGCAAATATACATTTACACTTGCCCCTGAATTCATGCAAATTTACACACTTTGTTAAGTTTACACACATATGCAGTTGCGTTTACATGCACTAATTGCACACCAATGCAAATTTGCATACCTATGTAAAAATACACATGTATGTAAAACTGTGCATGTAAATGTTTTAATATAAAAAAAATCGTTTTTTAATATTACAAAATTACTTTTTAATATCAAAATATCGAACTGATTTTTTAATATTAAAAATTCTTTTTTTTTTTATTTTAGAAAATCCGACGAAATTTTTAATATCAAAAATGATTTTTCAATATTAAAAATAGGGAATATTCCCCAATGGTTTGCCATAAATTTTACTATATTTGATCTGCTGTTTTATTATTAAATCCTGACTGAAATGAGCAATCTTTGTAAAGTTTCTCCAATATAAAGTTTGACTGAATTTGCTTCAGTGGTTTCAGAGGAGATGAAATGTGATTATTTTCATAGGGTGAAATGTTAAACTATGTTACATGCTGGTGGCCATGTATTTTATCAGATCGGACCGAAATGAGCAATTTTTGTAAAGGACCTTCAATACGTCATTCCTGTAAAGTTTTTATTGAATTTGCTTCAGTGTTTCACATAGGATCCAATGTTAACTTTGGTCTGCACTGGTGGCTATGTTTTTTTTATCGGAGCGGAACGAAATGAGCAATCTTTGTAAAGAATATTCCATACATCAATTGTGTCAAGTTTGGTTGAATTTGCTATGCAAATTCCAAAGCAGAAAATGAAAACAGGATTTTCCCATAGGGTCCAATGTTAAAGCTATGTTCCGCAATGGCGGCCATGCCGTTTATCAGATCAGAATGAAATGGGCAAACTTTGTAAAGTATTCCTGTAAAGTTTGATTGATTTTGCTTCAGTGATTTCAGAGCATAAGATGAAAATGTGATTTTCCCAGTGGATCCAATGTTAAAACTATGGTATGCGATTGCACCCATGCCTTTTATTGGATCAGAATGAAATGAGCAATCTGTATAAGAGACCGTCCATACATCATTCCTGTAAAGTTTTATTGGATTTCCTTTATTTGTTTCAGAGGAGAAGATGAAAAACTGACTTTCCTATAGGGTCCAATGTTAAACTATGTTCCGTAATAGCGGCCATATGTTATCGGATCGGAACAAAATGAGCAATCTTTGTAAAGAACATTCAAAAGATCATTCCTGTAAAGTTTGGTTGAATTTGCTTCAATGATTTCAAAGGAGAAGTTGAAAATATGAAAAGCTAACAGACGACGGACGGACGGATGGACGACGGACGCCAAGAGATGACAATAGCTCACACTGACCCTTTGGGTCTAGCGAGTTAAAAAAAGAATATGTTTCGCTTGCCCTAAGCATTGCTTGAATTTACACACTGAGCTACATCAGTAGACACTATAACAAAATCTAAGTTTTAAACTGAGTGCACTACCCACTTGCTAAAATCTTGATGTCTTCTTTTATACATGACTGAGGGGTTTAGGCCACCATTTAGATGTTCAGTCAGTATGTACTCCTAAGGAGACAACATCATTTCTAATATCAAGCAAGTGGCTATGATGAACAGAAATAAACAATTCAAAATTTTAACGTCAGTTTGACTGCAGGGCATAAACATAAAAGGCAACTGAAAGTGATCTATATTAATGTTAATGCAACTGCATACCACATATCAAAGGGCTACCATGAGTGGTTGATGTTAAACAGGCGCAAGATAAATCTTGAACATTTGATAAAAAGTGTTGGTATGCAGTGAATCAGCATACCAAATACTAATGGACTACCATGCCTGGTTGATCTTAAACAGACTCAAGTGACTTCGAGATGAAGAACAACAATAAACGCTTCGTTCCTTTGCTTGTTTTTACCATGTATTTGTCAAGACCTTGTCTCATATCCATTTACTGCATATCCTTTCATTCATCAAGATAAAACTTCAACATTTGATAAAGTGCGAAATTTCAAAGTCAGTGGAGCATAACTGCAGAGGCACAGACATTAAATGCAACTTAAACTGATGTGCAATGATGCTAATACAGCTGCATACTAAATTACAATGAGCGAATGCAAATCTGCAAGGTTCTTGTTGTTTTGTAGAAACAATGTAACAATGTGATTATGACAATGTTCTGTAGCAAGTTGGAAAGCATTAAGCCGCATCAGATTTTGTTTGTATGAAAGGTATTCATCTCTTCTCATTAGAGATTTCTCGATAACTCACGAACGTAACGAAACGAACGTAAGTTTACTTAAACATACGAAAGAAACAAAAGGATCATTCATTGTAAGGTGTAGTAAGTGACAAACGAAACATAAATGAATGCGGAATACGTACGAATCGGGTTTTAACGTGGATGCATCGGTGATTACTGGAACTCATTAACCCTCTGGACAACCTTAAATCACTTTTAAAAATATAGTAAAACTTCATTTCACATTTGTTTTATATTTATATTTGTTTGTGCTAATTCGAGGTTGCCGAGTTGAGTAAGAATTACAGTTTGGATTATTTTAATGTACTAAAGTTCCAAGTTTAATTTAAAGACATTGAACTCGAATAAATTTAGTTTCACTGATCGAGTTAAAATTTGAGTGAAGTAAAATATTTCCACATCTTCAAAATCTACCCTGAAATATTTCAAATGACACAGACATTAACAAATATTATCAGATCCAACCTTAGAATAAATAGAGCTCCATTCACTTCAAGAAAAAGGGGTCCACACTCAACAGGCTGAATCGCCGATTCCGCTGATAAAAATTCCATCATTGTCATTTGTACTATCAGAGACATAAAATTATATCTCTTGTACTATACATTTTATATGAATCCACATTATAGAAGTCATTATTTATGGTCATTATGGTCTTCCAAATGTTTTGATGTGATCTGCATTGAAGATACAATTTGTCGAAATAGCCATATCAAGAAACTTACTTCACAGTAACTTCGGTATTTTGTTATCAAATTGTGTTATTAAACAGCGGGAAATCTAGTGGTATAAAATTATCTCCCTTCTAGAAAAGCTCTTCTGTGATTATAAGATTTTCTGAACAAAATAAGAGCATGGCGACGAAAGTAAACAACCGACAAATTGTTAAGATTAAAATAAGAAACAGACGAATACAATATTTAGTTCAAACGTCATTCAATTACCAGACCTTTGCTCTGTAGGAACTTGTCCATAAGAAGGATTGATACGAGAATTTCTTAAATAATTAACTGTCGTGAAAAAATATTCAATTGACAGACTGGTCAAAATCAATTGCTATCGGGTGTTAAAATGCATGTACCCTGACAAAATTTTATGTACAGATAGATTTTTTAACATACATCATTTATAGACCACTTTAGTGACGATTACTGCGTAAGAAACGATGTCATCCAAAAGGTCTTTCGTTGTTGCTAAGAAAATTATGTTGTCCTGAAACAGCGCCATTTAGTTTTTATACCCGGTAATCATCATCACAAGATTTCATTGGTTCAATGGTCAAGTCTACGTA
>MJUU01029455.1:76628-89227 GCA_002080025.1 Modiolus philippinarum | reverse complement strand
CGCGTACAAATACAATTTACGCCTCTCGTGTTTGTGAAAATAAAAATTTAGAAACTCCATTTTCTGCAAGTGCAGGCGACTATACAGAGGAAACTTCTACTAGTAGAAAAGTTGATAGACATATTCCCATTACATGAAAAAGGGGAAAATATAAATAAAACTTGCTTCCTACATCAAAAATCGGGAAGAAATCTTACAAACAGCTACAAAAACTTAAAGCCGCGAGCATGTAACAAATAAAGTACAGTAACTAATTCAATGTACGCCTCCCGTGTTTGTAAAGATAAGAATTTAGAAACCCATATTTCTGCAAGGGCTGGCAACTTTGCAGAGGTAATTTCTCCGAGAAAAGTTTAGAATCTGCATTTCTTGCAAGTATCGGCATTTAAACGGTAACATTTATCGTTTTTTCAATTATTTTATGGGCATGCAGCCATTACATGAAAAAGGGGAAAATATGAATAAAAACTTGCTTCCTACATCAAAACTCGGGAACAAATCTTAAAAACAGCTACAAAAACTTAGAGCCGCGTGTATGTGCTACAGAATAAAATACAGTAACAAATACAACTTACGCCTCTCGTGTTTGTGAAAATAAAAATTTAGAAACTCCATTTTCTGCAAGTGCCGGCGACTATTGCAGAGGAAACTTCTACTAGTAGAAAAGTTGATAGGCATATTCCCATTACATGAAAAAGGGGAAAATATAAATAAAACTTGCTTCCTACATCAAAATAAAATCTAGAAAAAGATAGGGACGGGGCAGGGGGTGAAATAGCTTTCTATTTTACTGACAATTTTTCTTTCAAAAGAAGAGAAGATATAGAAAATCTGAATATTGAATGTGGTTTGAGTTAAATACTAAAAAAGCTTTTATTTATACTAAATGTCACATACAGGTCCGAAAGATACTCTGGACCTAATTTTTGGACTATATTTGATCAATCCATTAAAAGAGCGTTGGATGAAACAGGAAATGTTATTATTTTGGGTGATTTGAATAAAAATTACATAGTTGCCGGCACTTGCAGAAAATGGAGTTTCTCGTGTTTGTGAAAATAAAAATTTAGAAACTCCATTGTGCCGGCGACTATACAGAGGAAACTTCTAATAGCATGCCAAGACCGGATGGCTTGAAAACCAACTTTTCTAATTTACTCGGTCATTATTATAATAATTGGTTTATGGTACTGTTCAATTTTCACACATCGTTATTCATGTAATAAAGCGTTATTTTGCCTTGCTATTTCAAACGACCTTTGAAATTAAACAATGCTTTGAACCTTTTTTTTTTTAATGCGCCTATTCCAACTAAATGTGATTTTGCATATTAAAACGTATTATTAGATTTTAAAGTATGAAATTAAAAAGTGGAAAATTCTTTCGCCGGGATTTTGTTTTTTAACTTCAAACAGACATAAGTTTCACCAGTGATAAAACTGGTCTTCTGGAAACAGGAAAGTTCCCCTCTTTGCACCTCACCAAATCACTCCATTCAATCGAATTCTATATCATTTTCATTTTTAAATTTTTTTTTCAACGTCCCTTCTTTCAGTCAAGCCCAAAAACATACTTAAACAAAAGGAGGAATCATATAAGAACAACAAAATGAAGTGATAAACTAAATAAATAGGAACTTTATTCGAGTCCCGAATTTGTTAAATTTTAGAACTGAATCATTCGTTTTGGCATTTTTCACATTGGGACCGCAGATCCAAATAGTTAAGGGCGGAGAGATTTTGCAAAAGAATAACTGAACTTTCAATCTGATTTAAGATGTTATAAACTGAGCATGAAGTACTGACCTACAACAGAGATAATTGCCGTAAAATATATCCAACCAGGAGTTATGTAAAACTAAAGTTTGGGGGTTTTCTCGGCACGAAAATGCAAGACGCACAGGACTGTATTCTGAATGGAATTTTAAGAAATTTCGCAAGACTTATTAGATCTTTGAGAACTAAATTACAAACAAATTACTGTATACTTACATTTTTCTTGGTTTCCTTTCTAACTTTTTTTAGCAAATCTATCTTTAAAAATTCTATCTCATCGCAATTGAACAAAGGGAGACAACTCTCCATACCATATAGACTAAATGACCCATTCATACATTTTGGTTTACACATTCTCTTGTTGTCATGGACACTATAATTGCATTCAAGCTCAGGATTTGTCAAAAACAAATATTTGAAGTCCTGAAGAGAATATTGACTCAATATCTTGAAACCGTACACCAATATGGTGAAATATGTCAATATTTTAACGTTGTTTGGGGTAGATAACAAATTCAGAATCATAAGAAGGTCCTTCATTGTAATAACCTCTCTGGTCTCTATATAGGAAAGGCAACGCTTCTAGTTCAGCATGATTTCTGAAAAAAAAATACATAAATATTTTGTAACCTTATCCACTTTGTCTAATTACAATTCTAATATGACGTGTCGGACCTTTGTGTTCATAACCATGGTAAAATCGTTATATATTTGTGCTGTTCCAAAATCACGTTGTGTGAAAAATAAGTAATGAACATGTAAAAATAGTGATTTTCATACTTTCTTGCTTTTTTGTATCATTGACTTTTGGCATGTCCACATAAAATAAATACTTAATTCTGTGAATTTTCAAAAAATATATATATATTTTTTTTTGTTTACTTCTGTATGTTCAATTAGCGGAACGGAGATTCATTTGTCTTTACCGATTAGTGCTTAACTTCAAAAATTCACTTTGATCTGTCCATTAGATTCGAAAATGAATATATACTGATTTGACCACGGGTTGGCCCTTTCTACCGATATTTAACCCCTAGTTTAAAGGACCAAACGGTGGTAAAATCAGTATATATTCAAGCTCCCATGAATAATATCTTAAATAAAGGAATCGTTATTTCTTTTATTTAATATATTTTTTATACAGCATATGCATTTTTCAAGATGTGTTCCATTGGTTGAATACGCATTTTCGAGGAAAGTAATCTACACTTAGGTAAAGGTCGAGTATGCTGAAATCCTTGTGGCGCATAGAAACTGCTTACATTTGTACCATTTTTAAAAAGCGGTAATGGACAATCGCATTTAATACATGAAAATGAAAATGGGCGGACATGAACTGGCCTTTGGTTTTTGACCCATGAGAAAAAAAAAATATACCGAATAAAAAGAATAAAGTCTACTAATAAGAAATGACCTTCTACCCCATTTTTCGAGAAATTAACCCCATAGATGAACATGAATATAAATTAATAAAATTAATAAGCTACCGAAATTTTTGCAATATTTAAAAAAAAATAATTTACTTCGACTGAAGTTTAAAATGTAAATACTTTATCTAAAAATGTCTAAAACTTACTGTTCTTAGACTCTATTCATTAAATTGTAAAATTGTCAAAAAGGGATGTGTACACATGAAGGAAGTAGTCTTGTGTATGTTGTATTTTCACCCTCGGCCAAATATGTCCTTCAGTATGTGCACTTCTAAATCGTCAGGTGACATCTTTTCTAAAGGGATCGAAAATACCCGAATGCACTTATCAAATTAAAGTAATATGCTATCTGACTTAACATTTAACCTTTTTTTTAAATATCTTCTTAAAATAGCATGCATGTTTTGTAAATTTTGCATGATCATTTTTATATGTAATTTTGTAATAAATGTATTTCGGTTCAATTTTAATTACATTTTCTTGTTTATAATTTTGTTTATTACAAATTCATTTATAAAATTTCAGTTTATTTTTTTTTTCTTTTTGACAACTGCTTGCTAATCTCCATTTATATTGTAAAAAGAATGTGAAAACGTAAACAGATTTTCATTAAAGTTCCTACTGCTTGTAATATTACAAGGCTAAAATGCCTGCAGTGTAATGTGGTCAGTTACATGGAATAATTTGTAAAGCGGTTTTAGAAGAATGTGTCAGTTATATGAACTATACAAGGTAAATTTGTAATTTTTTTCTGAAAATTTAATAATTTTGCATTAACGCAATTTCGAACAATTATTTCTGTTTTCTCGGAGAATACTACAAGGCCTGCAGTGGTGAAGCGACAGGTGAGCGACAGCAACTTAAAAATTCCTCCCATCACAATCACCGTTTCGCAAAGTGATTGACTTTGAACAAACTGTTTGTCTTACAAATATAGTTTAACGAATAATATTTCCAAGAAATGAAATCTCGTGTTTGGAGCTTTAAGATAAGATAGATTATTAGAATGGACTGCATTTTTGTCGGGTTCACGCACTTTCTCATTTAAGTAGGTTACAAACATTATAGGCACTTTTGGTGTAAAAAGATGATCGTATCGATTACCCGAAAGATTTTCGTTTACATATCCCATTCGGTTTCAAGACTGAGATGATTTACATTTTGAATGATTGCACTGTTTTTTTATTACAATACTTCAAATTCTAAATCTGCAAAGGTAGCAGAGTTATCGACCTACGATAGTCACCGTACAAACACTTACCCATACTTTGATTTCATACAGAGTATAAGGGAAATTCTAATTCTTTTAAAGTGTACTAGGTTCAGAAATCAAACTATCAACTTATTAGTATACACGTGTTAAACATCCCTTGAAGAGGTACAATGTACGTTTAAGATGCATATTCAATATTAAACAAAGGAGATCTCTACTATTTTTACAAGCTTTTGCGTAGTATGACTGACAGTGCTAATTTTATATCTGATTGGCTTGAATGTATTAAAAATATTTTTAACGAATGTGGAATGCCATACACATGGAGAAACGAAAATTTATTAGTTCGACATGGCTTAAATTGTCTATTTAAACTTGTCTACAAGATCAATATAAACAAACTTTGCATGCTTATGTTGAAAACAGTACATCTACCTTAAATTATCGTATTTTCAAAGAAAATTTAGAGTTAGAAAAATATTTTGATATTTTAGAAACTAAAGATATGTATAAGAATGCTCAATCATAAACTTCCGATCGAAACTGACAGATGGAATAACGTACAACGTGAGAACCGAAAATGTAATTTGTATGATTTCAATGATCTTGGAGACGAGTTTCATTATATATTTAAATGCAAAAAAATTGATAGCAACAGAAAAAACTGTATTGACAGGAAATTTTCTTATAACCCAAATACTCTTAAATTTAAAAATCTGATGTCTTGTACAAAAAGGTCCACTCTAAAAAATTATGCTCATTTATAAGAGCCACTAATTCCACTTTGGCTGTTTCCTAGGCTTCACAAACACACTCTTCAATTGTATATATTGTAAATAGTATCTATTTCTTATTGTCTTCTATTATTGTATGTTGTTATTGTATGTCTGTATACCATTGTATTGCAAAGGTTTATCAGAATAAAGATATATATAATATACATACAATAAGCATAATTTTCCATATATTTTCAGAAATCTAACAGCATGGCAACATCCTGTATGAAATATAGTGTAGTCTTATTTATTGGAAATGTTTTGGTATATTTTTTCTTTGTTTCTTCCAATGACTTATTTGGACGTTCACAACATCAAAAGAACAAGGTAAAAAACAGAACAACGTAACTACTCACATTGTCAAAATATTCTAACACAGTACACTCAATACTAGTAGTCTGCAACTACTCATCTTTAAAACCTTTTTTTCAATTTTACCTACAATGGTCATTTTCCCAATGCGAGCGGTATAAATTATGACACTACAAAAACGAAACTGTGATTTAACTCTTATTTGAGAGATTGGGATAATGAATATCATGTTTCAATGTTGTAAGTCTTTGAATCAGGAAACAAAAGATATGATTTAGTTTAAACGTATTTATTTTGCATAACTATTGCAAACAGGATTAGACACAAGTTAAACAAACTTATGGAGTCTTCTCCTATATAACATATATTACAATATTAATACATATCATTTCAAAGCATGCATCTATAGTACATATTTCACATATAAAATTATAAAGGAATTAAACTAAATTTACCAAAAATGTTTGTGATGTGTGTGGTTTGCTGTCCGAGTCATATATTTATATGACGAAATATATTTAACTATGTAATAAGGAATCTTCTTGTTCTTTTTATGTATTCAAACACATGTTTAAAAACATTTACATTTGTTCATCAGTTAATTCCAACGAGCCTTTTATCAAAAGATCCAGATCCACATAAATATCTCCAGGTAACCAGCTGAGATTATCATATAAAATGGTCCTTTGAATTTGATATCGCGGGCATATAAAAAAGAAATGATAAAACAAATACCATGAAAAAATATCTTTTTGATGTCATTGAATATCTAGTGAATGAGCGGTATAAAAGTTTTAAAATTCAGTATTACAAATATGAACTTCCTTTTTCAACTGACATTTATTTTGTTAAGTATAAATCCTTTTTTATTTTAACTTTATCTGATTGTTCTTATTATTTCATTGCACAATATTAAACACATTATACTCCGCAATACTAAAATGCTCTACTCTATAAAGTCCACCCTTCCTCTTTTCTTTAAGCATTCGGTTTTTTTTTTCAGAATATAGCGACATTTAAAGATTATAACTGCATCACTACGGTAAGACTAACACTGTTTCTGTAAACGTTCATTTAACTTTGGTCGTAAAAATTTGCAATTGATTGCAGTGACAACAACCAGTTTCATGATCATTCATTAATTTTTTAAAGTTTTAAGTAATGTTATATCTTGACGAGAACAAGAATTTTATGATCTACTCAAAATGTAAGAGCAGTCATACACCCTAGATACACTTCGGTTACTACTTACTACATGTAGAAGTTCTTCAACGTTCTAGGATTGCTCATATAATGAATTTCAAGTACAGAGCTGGATTACTGTTCAATATTGTAGACAGAACTATAAACTTTTACTGCACTCATCATATTCTTTTACAGAATTTTGTCTCCGTGCCATATTTCTTTTAACTTCAAATTTCACTTGGTTAAAAGAGGAAATGAAATTAAACCCCCAGACAGAACTAATAAAAATAGTTATTTCACAGTCATATGTCTAAGGTGAAACTTTAATTGAAACATAAAATTCCCTTCTTTCATTTCCTATTAGCGTCCGTTATAAGATATTCTCTATTTATCAACGTTCAGAAGGCGTTTTGGAAGATTTAATTCAAATATAAGTAAGCAAAATTAATTTCAGTCTGATGAAATGATAAATTATTAAAATATTATTATATATGTGTGTTATCTGACAGAAGCGACAATCTAAAGAGACCTTTCAAAAGCTAAGTGACTCAACTCTCAGATGTCCTCATTCTTAAACATATTATATGAATCATTTATCGCTTATTCAATGATATCGAGTTTTCCATTCAGGCAGTTTAAAACAGTAGGCGGATCCAGAAAGGGAGGTTCAGGAGGTTGGAAACCTCCGCCCCCTTTTTGGCCAATCATGTATTTTTTAAATGAATTTCCATGTTTTGACTTGGATTTACCTCAAATATTTTCATGCTTCGCCCTGCTTGGCAAAATTTCCTTTCAATTCTGACAGGAACCCCCTTTTCATCTTCGCTAGCCGAGGGTTACGATCCGCTCTTGTGAAGAGGAGAGGGGCGGATCGTAACCCTGGGCTAGCAAAATGCCCCTTTTATGATTGCCTGGATCCGCACCTGGATATACATACATTTGTAACATGTAGTACAAAGTACACGCATACAGTATATTAATTAACAGGAATATAGCGTGAACGACGAAATTTTTCAATAGGACAAGATACTTTGAAAAAAAGGAACTCCAAAGCACACTTCCAACAGAATTAACATAAATAAACATAAACGAAATGAAGGCATGATAGAATATTTTATGGAATTAGTAACGTACTTCACAATCTGAAAGCTTTGGCAATATAAATATTTTTAAATAAAGTTTGTGTAACAAGGTCAAAATTCCCTTCATTCAGTACAAAGATCACAGTCATGTATTAATAATTACAGATAAAATCAAACGCAGTCGATTTAAAAAGAAACAGATTTTGAAAGTGTGATACCCTCCCCACGATTAAACAAAATTTCAGCATTTCAGAGGGCGTTACTCCAGAGTTTCTTTCACTTCTAAACCATGAATAGAACTGGGTCTGAGTTTTGAAGTTAGCAACTTACCAAGTTCGAAGATATTAAAAGTTATAAAACAAAGCATAATTGACCAAATTTCGAAAGGGAAGTCTCTAGACCCACTTTTACTTGTCGTGGTGAAATTCGATTTTTGTCGTATGATGAGCTTTGTTGTTTAAAATTATATACCAAGTGTGGATACTGTATGCAGTTTCGTCAACAATAATCCCGAAAGTTGCAAATTTTCGAAGTTTCAAGATTAATAATCATAAACGACTTGCACTCTCTGACCCCAAATTTGAACATATAAGGTTTGGCGTTAATTACTTACATGTCGAAATCGAACAAAGTTGAAAATTTTTACGTATTTTGGCGGTTATTTTCGAACGAGGAGCCATTTTGAAAAACAAAATGCATAAAATCCTTCCATTTATCTACTACACATTAGACAAAATATCAACATATTCTGCAATTAAAGTAGCTCCTAAAATATTACATACATTTGTACTTCTTTTTTTTAATCGCTGGCCATTTTAAAAATTTAAGTGCATTGTGAATACTAGACATTTTCGAAAACTCAATTTACATGGACTTATAAGTTGACGTTGACAATTACAGGTAAATTTACCTAAGGGGCATCTCAAAATATACAATTTTACTAAATACAACTTTTTTGCATTTGCACCGATTAGCATTTCATTTGCGCCGATTTTTTCTTTTATTTGCGCTGATTATTTCTCTCATTTGCGCTGATTATTTCTTTCATTTGCGCCGAATTTTTACTTATTAATTTCATTATAGATACAGGTTTTCATCGCATTTGTTCACACTATACTGATGAAATTTTTAAAAATGCGTAAGCAAAAAGCTTACACAGACTAAAAATAAGCTCAAAGGGTAATAAAAATTGAATAAAAATATAATTGGAATTGTTTTACTAAGTACATATTTATAGCAACAGAACCTGTAGCGACTCTGTCTTTACAAGACGTATTGGTACTACATTGGTATCAGTAAGGTACAGTGCATACTTCACAGTTTATAGCCAGATTTAACCAATATTTTCAAGCTGTTGTAGAAATACTTGATATAAGTCTTTCGTAATTATTTAGTTTTAATCTCAACTTTTAAGCTCCAACTTTTATCATGGAATTTTGAACTTTTGCCATTTCAAGACTAAATGTAAAAAAACAAAACAAAATGAAGTATATTTTAGATGAGGCATTGATAAACTTTCGGTATTTTAACACCGCTTATTTCCAGGTTTAACCAACATATCTTCTCTTAATACATAGTACATGTAATTTACTTGAGTCATACGAAAAAAAAACAAATGGGCGCAAATGTAAGATAAAATCGGCGCAAATGAAAAAATTAAATCGGCGCAAATGAAAAATTTGAAATTTATAAAATCGGCGCAAATGGCATACGTCCAAAGACAACGTGTCTGTATATTCTACATATGAGTTGCGGATGGGGTGTAGAGAGATCGAGAGAAAGGGATAGGAGGAAGTATGTGTAATATTGCAGCGGAATAGTTTGATTAGCCTGAAATTTTCGCTTTTCGCTGGTTGTTAATTTCTTCCGGAATAATTGTTGTCAAATTCCAGACATAAAATATCATGATTTTAATTTGGAGTTCCTTTTGACACGCCTTTCAGTATTTCTACCTTTATTTCGTGACATTCAGGTGTGTATATGAAATTCTTTTTTAAGTGCTTATAACCTTGACTTCAGTATTTTATTCACCGGAAAATTTTCACTTGTCATACTTTCTTCCGTTTAATATTTTAAATCAGTTTTTTTTTTCGAATTTCAAATCAAGAAAAAAGAATGTATATTATTTAGTTATGTGAAGGACACCCCATCAACTTTCCAACTAGTTTATTTTTTCGGGAAGTTTAATACTAGTTTACTTTTTCTGCAATTGCAACTTTTTGATGAAAGATAAAACTTCTAAAGGAAAAAGTCACATCTTTAAATATTCCTATGTAATAACAAAAATCAGAGTCCAAAGACAAAGACAAAAGGAGTACACAGAAAAACAATGACCTTAGACGGCTTCAAAACACAGAAATAAAAACACATGTACATTCAAAACGGCCAAGGCACTCAAAGTGTGAACTCCAATGAAACTGAGAGTGCCATCCGGGTACTCCGGAAGTGTAAGCATGGAAATCAAAGAAAATCAACTATTACACAAAATTTACTGTCATGGGTTTTATTCTTGATTTTAATGATTTGTGTCAGTATTTTGTAAATTATGACCCAAAGAACAATCTAGCTATTGGCAGTAGCTTTTCCCTTGTTTGCATCGCCACTACCGGATGTTACTGATTTTCTTAAAAAAAAAAGCTGGGTTATTATTGCCATTGTGGGGCCCCACCTGAACCAATTCTTGAACCTAGATATAGAATTAAGGACAACAATGTAAACACTTGGAAGGGAAATGATGTTTTCCGCATGCACTCTAACCATAGATCTTTTTTCCATTTTAAATAACCGGGGAAACACCCGAAACCCCTTTAGACATAGTATTACTTAAACAAATTGGAATTCATATTTTCCAGAGTAACACTGGCGGGCCAATCAAACTTTTCGCCGAAAAACAGAGTTATGTTGTTCATGCTTTGTCTAAGATCATACCCATGCTAGGTAGGCGTTAGTACAACATAGATCAACATGTGATGAAAAAAAATTGGTACATTCCATTCTTTTACCAACATTATCACTATATCGTACAATGGCCATTGGCGACAAAAAGTTGGAAATTAGGAAAAACTTCCAATGCCAGTTGGTTGATGGTACCTCAACCTAAAATTTAACGACCGCTAATCAAACCCCAGGAACTGTTTTTTTGTTTTTGTTTTTGTTTTTGTTTTTTGTTTTTGTTTTTTTTCTGGATCGCCATTTTAATGCTATTCATTCAAAGTTTGTTATCGATAATTCATGAAAATTTGCTACATCGAATGCGTTTTTTTTTTTTTTGGGGGGGGGGGGGGGGGGCATCAAAATGACGAATAACAATTTTCGATGATGAGATCCATTGGTAATATTTGAGTTGCTTTGGATAAAGGCGTCCCGATATGTTTTTTTATCAATAATACATATTCTTCTTTTTCGTTGCTCACCATTTTAAATTGTCATTGAGATGACCCCTTTAGTTTTACATGTAAATGTCATCATCAATGTAAACAAAAAAAAAATTTAAATTGTTTTCGAAAATGTCTACTAGTAACTTAAGATGGTGGTTTTATTATGTGCGCAACTTGAAGTTGTTTCATTCAGCCATTTCAAAATAATCACTCGGACAAAAATATGTGGAAGAAGAATAATCAGATGAAATAACGGCAGTAGAATAACGAGGGAACAATTAAAGACATGACCAAAACGAGAACACAGAAAACAATGTCGTTAGACTAAGACAGCTATGAAACATAGAAATAAGAACACAACATTCAAACCTAAGACACTCACAGTGTGAACTCCAGAGTAATATCAGGTGTTCCAAAAGGGTAAACATGTCCTGCTATGTTGATAGCGCCCGTCAATAATTTAGGAAAAATGTCAAAATCGGTATGATGAATAGGGGAAGTCGCGAATCTTGCTGAAAATGTCCACTTTCATTTGGGAACACTACATCACGTTATATCTTTCAATAATGTTATGGTGACGGCCATAGAATTTCTTTAGGGGTGAAATTAAAATCGGTTGAACAAATATTTGGTTTAACAGCTTTTTGGACAATGTTTTTGCTCTATTCAACAAATTACTGTACAAACTACATGCTCGACAGAAACGAATTTACTGTGAAATGTACGTTCCATAGGCTTGAGATGTATTTATATTGCTCCTAAGAAAGAAACATTGTGTTAAGTTCACAATATGGAAGTTAAAATCATCACGCTTGTCATATAGCTTAAATTTCAAACGTCGGTTTTGTCAACATACAAAAGAAATGTAAGAAGAATAACAACATGTCACCCCAATTTGTCAGGGATGATAGAATTAAAGAACTGTCTTTGTATCTTTCAGTTGGACAAAATAATCAGACGAGATGAGGATGACAACTTTGTTATCCCATCAAATGATGTCTTGGTGAAGTTACCGATTCATGTGCTTGATTGTCTATATCACAGGTAATTTGTAGTTATTATATCAAACATATTTCTGTGCCTATTTTGCAAAAATTACATTTCAAACTCATTCATTTAAATTCGGTTAATTTGATAGGTGAACATCGATCACGTGGCATATGTCAATGTGAAGTTTCAATTCCCAATGAAACACATTTGACCACATGACCACGTAGCGGATGAATTCGTAAAAATATATTTCCAACGTATATGATGTAGTTTCTTTGTATTTTATTTTTTTCAATATTTCGGTTTAAAATGTAATTATAAGAATTGAATGCATTATTTTGAAGTTTCACGTTGAAGATTATGAAAGGGTTGACCGAGCGGTTCATTCCTATTTATCCAACATTTTAATAAAATATACATTACAGGTAAAAAGTGAAAGTTGGATAAGTGGGAAAAGGT
>MJUU01029455.1:66291-76596 GCA_002080025.1 Modiolus philippinarum | reverse complement strand
ATAGACATTTCAAGGTTCCACATATACTAGACTTTATAGGCGTGCATCGAAATATTAAACTACTTGACTGATGTCTTCAGCTTGCTTTTATTTATTGAAATTCTATTATAACTTTTCAGTTTTGACAGAATCAAATCTATATATCTTTTGATTTATGGTCTTCCAATGGTTTGAATTTTATCAGTACTGGAGACACATAAGTTATGGAAATGGTCATCTATACAAACTAAATTTATAGTAACTTCAGTATTTAGGTAATTTTAAAGTTACATAAAATCTATGTTTGTTTTTTGATACAACATCCTTGACATACGCACACCAAGAATAAGTTCTAGATGATTCTAAATTTTTAGTTCTGTAGTCTGGTTATATAATGAGAGCTTTCACTTTTGACGAAGAAAAGTATAGGATTCTTCCAATCTAATATCCAATTGAAAACTAGAAGATATGAAGTTGTTTTGTCTAGGATTTTTTTCTCTTCTATAGTAGGACATATTTTTCTTGCAGTGTTTTAAAATCATATGGGACGACTTTTCTTTTAAAATCCTGAAGGAATAAAACTCATATGAGAGAAAAAAAATAGCATTTCAACAAATTAATGAGGCACATTTTCAGATAATTAATATACCTTTTCAAAGCGTTATGACCACTTATTCGTAAATTTATTTCATTCAGCATACATGTACCAATTTTTAGAATGCATTATTTTTTTTCCAAAATTGTCTTATCAGGTCATATACATGAACGCAATGCATTTTCATACTTTTACATTAAAAAAAATCAGTCACTGAATTTGCCATTTGAATGCAATTTTGACAGATTTAGACACTTGTATAGGTTTTTATTAAAATTCGTTGTTTAGCACCTCCAGAACCAAACTTAACTAACTGCCATTTGAAAGCACTCACAGCAAAAAATGGTTTTGGTTCTTGGCGTCCTTCGAGTATTACCATCTTTCCAAGCACCCTAAAGTGGCTAAAATGAACACAAAATGCTATGTACAGCCATGTTTGACTGCTTATATGTCAGAAAACATACAAGTGTGGCATATCTAAATTTTACTCATAAAAGTACAAGTACCAGAGATTACCTAAATAAATGCAATTTTCGACACCATTTAAGCATATTTTGAAAAAGATAGGAACATAATTCATGGTTTAATGGCCATACTTTTTTATTTACAGCTGCATTAATTTCACTTATTTACAAAGCTTAACCCATTTCATCCATTTACCCATTTGAACTTGTTTATCAGTTCTGGGACCATATCTAGTTCAAGTTTGCTTTTTTTTTTAGTTTCATCAAACTTTAAAGTTATTTTATATAATTTTTTTACTTTTATATTATTTGCAAATTATTTATTTGCTTCTTTTATTTCATTGCCATTACTTAAGTTAAAATTGAAAATTAACAAACAGATGCAACTTAATTATTTTATCCATGGAATTTTTTTCTTGTCTATTTTACATGATAATTAAGGTGAAGTACTAAATAAACTTTGCCCTAGGTGATAAAACAAAAGGTTGGATAACTGGGAAAAGTGATTTTTAAAAAGTTGGATGAATGGGAAGACACCGACCGAGCGCACATTTTCAACGATGTACTTCGGTCAACATTTTCATACCCCAATGAAACCTCAAAATAACGCATTCAATTTTTAAATGATGTCTTTTGTTTCGCTGACCCCACTTCTTCATCTTATCAATAACTTTCAATATGAAAAAGCATTACATTACATGGAAATAAATACAAAATGTACAACATTAGTACACTAAAAGGGGAGGACCGGAGGGGTCTCATCCCGGAATCCCGACTTTATTTTTTTCTAAATCCCGAAATTTAACTACAAAGGAACTTAAAAACTGATGAAATCCCGACTCCCGGTGAATTTATTTCCTGCAATAATGGGCTTAAATCACTAAAATCCCGAAATCCCGAGCTTTTAAACTTTTAATCCCGACTTCCCGAAAAAGGGCCGGGTCCTTCTTAAAAGACGACTCATAGTCCTTAACGACGATATCACTGTTTCACTGCTTGCACAAAACGACACTATACCAAGTCTTGATACTGTTTGCAAATATTGCAGCAGTATTCACAAAATTTGCAAAATATTGAAATTTTAAGATTTATATATAAACCAATAACCACTAGCACCACTGACCTCAACAAGGTGCAAGTTGATCTTAATATAAAAGTTAGTGGAATCATCCTCACGCAAATCTGTGACCTAGATATTTGATAAAACTAAGGAGTAAATCTATCATGCAAATCTAAGTCTTTGTAAGTTTGTCCATCGTACTAAGCATACCAAAACTTTTGGGTTACTTATAGGCGTCTTAATTTCTTTTCATTCTATAAGTTTTTCACATATTTTCATTCTTATATTTGATTCAGAAATCGTCGAAATAACAACTGGAAGAACTCCGACTGACTGCATTACTATATACAAATATATAATACTTGTTACTATTGGTTGAAGATACATGTTGATCAACTATTAATGCTGCTTTTTGGCTCTTTGCTTCTGTATATAATTAGGTTTTAAAGGCTTAACTGTAAATCGTTTGGTTTGTAAACCTAGTTATAAATTGAAATAGTCATTTTTGTGCTTCTATTTTTAGTTTTGAGACAATTATAATCTTTTATAGAACGATATGACTTCCTAATGGAACGAAAACATGATAAAAGCTCTTGAGCAATAAATAAAACATTTACGGCGATTACTTAGAGATTATTTATTGTATAACTTTGTCTAATGAATTAATAAAAACACCTGAACAATGTCCGAAGGCAAAACTTATCGAATGAAATGAACTTCTAAACACCATAAATTTAGCGCTTTTCCACAAATTCAGACGAGTATTACCTTAAAATGTGATGCTTAATCTATATTTTCAAATAAAAACTTTTTTAATCAAGGAGGCATTGAACTTATAAACGTACGTGGTTAATTGACTGATCTTATTACTGAAAATAACACTCCGTCGGGTTTAAATACTTGTTGCACTCATTCATAAGGAAACAGGTAATTATATAAGAAATAACTAATAGTAGCCATAACGTTATATTATTTTTTCCATTGGCTGGCATTTTACCCCGAGCGACTAGAAAGGGGTAAAATAACACCATAAAGTGAAAGTCCGTAGTGAAAATAATATAACAATATTGCTACTGTTAATTATTTCGAATCTAATAGGACACTCACAAGGTTCCGATTAGGAAAATTCGTCCTAGTACTCATGGCTGAAACGCCATTTTACGCCGACGTTACAAGAACTGACGTAAAAATATATAAGACGTTATCGAAAGTACCACTCTTTGTTTATGACGTTACCCATAATTCTATCATTCTTCCCAATGGTTATATCGGCCTGTAGAGCCTTTCCGCAAAAGCCATATCTGGTTGACCCGGATATATCAAGCGATTCTCTCAAAGTTTCAAAGGCAATAACTTTTTTCAAGATTTCAAATGCAATAAAATGGCAAAAAATAAACATCTATTGCATTTGTTCTTTCCGATTAGGTATTCAAAATAGACGTCAGAAAAATTTTAGAAACTGGGTCGTTTATATATCCTGCAGAGCTTTGACGTTTTCACATTACGGCGTCATAAAAGCTAAAAGGAACGATAGAATAGCGTAACAATCAAAGGTTCCTGCAAAATTCAAAATCGACATTATTTAGAGTATTTCGGTCAAAATATTCAAAAATGTAAAACATGTTTTTAAGCTTAAAATTGTGGAAAAGGCGAGAATGACATGTATGCCGAAATTTCCGCGCAACTTTGGGAGAATTTGAAACCTCAGTTCAATAATTACAAATCTAAAATANAAAATAAAGGATGATAAACAAATTATCGGGCTTTTGACAGCTGATGTATTGCAAAATATCACCCGCTCGCCAGAATATGAAGCTTTGGGCTCGTTCGCTACGCTCACTCGCCACTTTGCTTCATATTCTGGCTCACGGGTTGATATTTTACGATACATAGCTGTCAATAGCCCGATAACATATACATATATAATTTTTACAAGGGTTTGGATTTAAAGTGATTTAAGACCGTCATATTTGAGATCAGAGGTTGCAGGCCACGTTAACGTAGTTATTAAAAGAGGATATATGAGCAAAACAACGAACAATTATAATCTAAGCAGCTAAGATCGGCCTGAAATGTATCTTGCCCAATTAATTCTGTATTACTCGATTTTGTTGACTAAGACCGGGCTTACATTTTACACAGTTGGTTGTTTTGAAGAATTATGGACAAAGCCAGTGGCGATAAATTTATTCAATACGCAAAAGCCAGTTATTTTATTAAAGTTTTAAATATTTACAAAAGGTTTATTTCGTGTATATATATTTTTTTCATATAATGCTCTATTGTTTTAATGGTCGTTGATAAAAGATGTTTGTGAATACTATTTGTTTAATTTCTCAAAAGAATTTGCGAGTTTATTTTATGATTTATGACGATATTTTCAAAATTAAATCGAGGATCTTAAAAGGTCGCTTTCAATTATTTAAGTATGCATATGCATATCAGATTTTTATGGACTTGTTGACATCTTAACACTTTATTTAATATTCCACTTAAAATTTCCGTTTTTCTCGAAAATACCTGTTAGACATCATTTCATTCAGTGTTTGGTTTGATCTTTGAGACATTTGGGCTGAGTATATGACTCGCAGCTGCACATATATTTCAGGTATACAACTACATTACAGATGTACTGTTCTAAACGCAGTCGTCATGGTTCAATAACTAATGGTTGGAATATTTGTACGGATGGCTGTTATAAACCAACTGCAGATGATCGCTTCCATGTTGTTAGGTAATCCTAAATGATCCTCTTATATGTATAAACAGTTATTTTCAAGAGTATCCCGATTTGAAGAGTGGGGGTAATAACAAAATTGCCCAACAAAAATGTCCAGAGCCGAAGTCCATGAGAAAAAAGACAAATCAGGTGGAAGCCACCGGAAAAATTGTCGACCGCAAAGGTCCTGAATTGTTACAGGCATTTCAAAAGAAATGGTGGGTTAAACCGGTTTTATGGCATGCCAAACCTCTCCTTTTATTGAGGTAGTGTCCAGAAGCAAATAAGAAAAGATCATCCCAGTTAAGAAAAAAAAAGTTTGAATCAGAGTACGGACCGAAGCATCAATTTTTTCCGCAAAGGACTAATCGTAGGAGACGGAATTTTTTTAAAGCCTTTATTAATAAGGCGGTCACGAAGATAACTATGTCTAATGATTAAGTCTATTTAATTTGTGCTCGCATTCGCTAATCGAATGAACTGTGAAACATACACTCCGTAAGCAGGAGAAGCTGGAATATACAATGTAACTGTCCACGTTAGGGAAACTGATCATTTTGAAATTAAAATTTCAATTTTGTTGTTAATTTTAGTACTTAGTTGACAATTTTCGTCAAATTCGAGATGTAAGTAAAAAAGGAAGTAGATCTGGGGGTGTCTGTCGTTTCCTTTGTCTATAATCTGGCGGATATATTAATGGGATCCATTTAGCGAAAGATGCGTCATTGATGGAAATAACATCATCAATATAAGTGAGATAGAAGGATCTAGCATCTTTTATGTTTTGATTTTCTACTAGACCCTGAGGAAATGCAGCCTCATAAGAATATAAAGAGAAGTCTGCGAATAGAAGAGCGCAATTAGTGCCCATTGGTATGGCAATTTGGTAGCTGAGTCCCATTGATTAAAGAAGTTACCATGATATTAGAGATTACTTGCTTAATTTCATGAACGTCTTACCCGATAACATTTTTTGCTCGTTATTTTAAATACTAGATCATGGCGTTAATTAAAATTATACGCGCTATTCATACAAATATAGAAAAAAATATAATACTTTATTCACTATAAAGTTTTTTTTCTAACATGACATAGGAACAATATATAATCTAATTAACAGAATATTGTTTTTTTATTGATTTTCAGTTCCCTGAATGATTCTAAATCTATAAACGAAAAAAGTGTCAAAGCTGTCTATAAGACAACGGTGCATCATTATAGTTTAGAGTAAGTATTTCTGCACAAGCTACGTACTTGTCAAGTCTCCCACTTTCAAAATTAAGTCACAATCATGCTTTTGACTTAAATATCACGTTTACATGCCTTAAACACAAGTACCCCACAAAAGAGAATTAAAAACTAAGAACCTTTTGTCTATTTTGTCAACTTAAATCCAAATTTTAACTTGTATTTTCGAATTTTTAGTTATTTTAGCAAAAAAAAAATCAAAAAACTGAATATGTCAATTCAAATTTTTGAAGGAAAATATGACCAAAACGTCTTTTGGTAAGGCCGGTACAAATGAGAAAATTAATTAAGAAATAATTTATGGAAGCCGTGGTATATCGCATATTTTACCATGGGCGATACACTGTTTTCGCTGTAATTAAACCCCGAACGGCAACCAGGGGTTACATTTGCGGATACAACGTTCGAGTGTGGTAAAATATAAATATACCACGGCTTCCATAAATTATTTCGATTCTAATATGGAAAAATACATCATTTTGTATTTTAACTGTACTTTAGAGACAGCAATTAATCGGCATCATTTGTGTTGTTTTCGTGACATTTTATGTTCTTTCTGTGACGAAATGAACTATGACGTCGTCAAATAGGACTGTGAAGTCGCCCGTGGTATATCGCAAATTTTACTATGGGTATGTCCCTAAAGCTAAAGAAGCAGGACATATTAGAATCGTTAACTACAAAACATAAAAAAAAGTTACATTGATCAGAAAATAATTTAAATGAGACTATCGTTCGTTAGATGTATATAACAGACTACGGTGCCTGATTATAGCCCTTTCCAAAAATTGTTTTCCAAAAGTTAGGACTCATTTGTAATCTAAAAGAACAAAATATGTGTTGCGAAATCTGAAAGTATCTTTTAGCAAATTGTTCCTTCCTTGGTATTTTTTTGTTTTTTGTTTTTTGTTTTTGTTTTTTTTTGTTTGCTTTTTTTTCGTGGTTCCCAGGTCTTGTGGCTCCGTGTCTGAAAGAGCAAGGACAAAATGTTGGGACAGACTACAGCTATACTTAAAACTTTTGACTACACATTTATGATTAACATTATATATCTTCATTTTATCATGATTGATTTTTAGAAAATCCTGAAACTTCAACTTGTTCTTGTATTCTTGTATTTAAATAGAAGAAGATGGATGTAAACAATTTGTTGACTGATATTTGTTTCATTGTTTCTATAATCTTTTGGATGCGGGATTACCTCTGACATTGATACTTTATTTTTCCCCTTGATAGTTTCTTATTATGGTGTTTATAAATAGGTGGATCCATGTTGATAAATTATACTTTCAGGATCTTATTATGTTCGTATTTAGCTAACTCAATTTAATCTGGAGAAGATACGAGAATATCTAGTACTATGTTTTAGTTCTGTCAAAAACTACGATTACGATTATGGTGCTCTGCTGTAAACGGAGTCGAAATATTGACAAAATACAAAAATACTGATGTTGCATAAAGTACAGTAAATTCCAAGGAGTAACCACTCATCAGTACACGTGTTTCAAGGAGTAACCTCTCATCTGCAGCATAAGAATCATATAATATGGAAAAACATAATTCAAAAGTAGTAAAACAGAAGTACTCACTACCAAAAATATCGAAATAGGAGGCCAAATCCAGTACCAAGGACATCTACCGAGTGCAATACACGGAATGAAGCCTCAGTATTTTTATTGGGTTAGAATTTTGATAAAAATGGTAAATTTTTTAAAACTAGACGTCACCGAATCATTCCATGAACAAAACATCCAACACCTGAAGTCACAGAACAGGCTACAAAACAAACCAAGGTATAAAATATTTTAAAAAAAACATATATGACTTTGTATTCGCACTCTTGCTAGGCACTAGATAAGAGTAATAGCAGCAAAACGTTCATTTACTAAACTTCAAAGATATAAATCATTGTTTCAAAATTCATATTTTTTTGTGTTTAGTTTGAAGAGCAAACATACAACTCAGATGTCACCCATTGAATCATTGGAAGACCTGAAGGAATCTCAGGTGCGTTTATTTTATATCTTATTGCGACAAAATGAAAACAAATCGTAATATGACTGGCCTTTTGATTGAAGTCGATTTACAAACGGCACATATTATATTGAAAAAATTAGATGATGTGTAATTTTTTGATGAGTATTTTCAGCTGTAGGCGAATCTGTGAATGTGTCGAATAATTGTGCTTTCGTCTCTTAAAAGGTCCAATAAAGACAATGATCATGAAATGGCATAATTCAAAAAACAAAGAATTTAAATAATTGAGTTATGCTGGGTTGATCAAATACTTGGTATACTGCTTAGGAAAAATGAACGCTTTCGTTGTTTTTGAGTCCGTGTTCTATGGTGTTGCTTTTTTTTTCTTTTCTTTCTCTAATTTTCAAAGAAATTTGCAAAGCTGCAAAACTACACTTCTTTTTGTGTAATTTTTCAGAATAAGAAAGACGTACTGAAGGTTGATGTTGGTCAATACACACAAGAAACTATGGAGCGCATTTTAAAAAGTAAGATATTGAACAAATTCCAACAACTATCTTTACGGACATTATATGGTGATATGGGAAGAAACTGGATTGACTATTTACCAGCACTGAACCATTTAAGACAGTTGTATGACCAAGGCTTTAGAATATACTGGTACCGTCTGGAATGGAATTGTGTTCTGACAAACAACAAAAATAGAACAAATTGTGTATACCTAGACATGGTAAGTGTAAATACCACGTAATGTCTCTAGTATCACAATTATTCAAAAATTAAAAAGTTAATCATACAAATAATACATTACAAAAATGAACAGTAAACGCGACTGTATGTCGTCGGGGATAGTAAGAATACTGAGCTCTTCATATAATGTAGCATGAAAACGCATTCTTATCCAATGTTGCCAATCCGTCAGATTGCCATGTTCTGATTTGTCATTGTTGGCATTTTTTTATATCTGCGTGCACCGTGTCATAATTTACACATGCTAGACAAGACAAGACAAATACTTTATTAGCATAATGTGTCATAATTTACACATGCAATGAACCAGCTGTGGAAGTAAAATAGGTAAATGGTAAATACTCGTTTGGAATTATTTAATGAAAAAAATCAAACAGCATTTTTCCAGTTTTCAATAAATCTTCAAGCAAAACAACTATGACTCAAAGATAGTTCTGAAAGTCTAAAAGTACGGTGATAGAGATGACTGAAATAAAGATAAAACTAGAAAAACTGTGAGCAAAAGCTCACTAATGTATACCCCCTCCCCATTTGATTCAAGCAAACGCCCACCAATATATACCCCTCCCCATTTGATTCAAGAATAAAAACAAATCATATCAAATTTCAAATAGCTTGCAATATGCCCTGATCATTCTGTGAAAGTTTCAGTGAGTTTCACTCAGTGGTCTAGGAGGAGTTGTCGCCACAATTGTGGACCCTTATGGCGGGCTCCCCATTTATTCTAGAAATCAACGATAAACAAGAGGCTCTCAAGAGCCTGTATCGCTCACCTGGACAATGGCTGACATATATAAAAGGCATTTCCAATAGGAAATACGAAACATAAAATTTAGCAGAATACTTTTTTCTTCTAAAATTACAGTATTCTTGTTTGGTTTCCATGGCAACCGAAAGATCCACCATCCATTACAACCCACAACAGAACACCATTCAAAAAAAATTTGGGCAGGGGTTCCCCTTATAATTAAAGTAATACATAGTGCTGAAATTAAAACATACAGAACACTTTATTAAAACACTTTAAAAGGGCCAATGTAAAAACTATGTTCCAGATGTACGGACCTACCAGATAATTTTTTGGATGGGACCACCTAAGGACCATTGTGGCTAAGTTTGGTTCTAATTGGACTTAGTAGTTTCTAAAAAGAAGATCTTTGAATGTATATTCCATAGGGTCTAATGTAAAAACTATGTTCCCGCTGGCGGCTATCTTGGATGAGGTACAGACCTGCCAGATACATTTTTAGAAGGGACCGTCTAAGGGCCATTGTTACTAAGTTTGGTTATAATTGGACCGGTAGTTTCTGAGAAGAAGATCTTTGAATGTTTTTTTCATAGGGTCCAATGTTAAAACTATGTTCCCGCTGGCGGCCATCTTGGATTAGGTACAGAACTGTCGGCTACCTTTTTTTGAAGGGATCATCTAAGGACCATTGTAACTAAGTTTGGTTATAATTGGATGGGTAGCTTCTGAGAAGAAGATCTTTGAATGTCTTTCCCATAGGGTCCA
>MJUU01029455.1:16486-57740 GCA_002080025.1 Modiolus philippinarum | reverse complement strand
AGAGGATGAAATGTCAGTGATTAATGACATCTAAGAGAAACTTTCATTGCCTTTTTTAGTAGTTGACCATTACTGTATTACCAACTATTTCAAAAACTACCTCTGGATCACTATGCAAGAAACAAGGTTTTGAATGTTGCATGCGGCATTGCTCAGCGATATGTCAAAGTAATTATTTGTGAATATCGCGCAAAAAACAACACTGACAGTAGAATACAAATCCCTTTGCTTACTGTTATTGTCTGAATTTTATAAGGGACTTAAAACATATAATTTGATTCAGATGTATTTGGTCATTGTACAACGCCAGATGGGGAGATCGCGATGATGAGAAAAATTTCAGCTTCGTTACATTATTAGTAATTTGGAATTCTATTTTCTTTTTATATTTTTTTTTCATTTCGCGCCATACAACTTCCTAAACTTCCTACAAAGGGTTAATTGTTTTCCTTATATACATAGGTGGTTGATGTTCTTGAATGAGTTACGATGATTTCGTTTTGCTTTTGACATTTTTGTTTATCAAAATATTTTTGTATGAAATTGCATGAAATCGACAGATAACATTAAAAATTGGCAAATAAAACCGTCCATATCATCTGTATGTTATTTCTCATCAATGTCCAAGTTAGAATTGGGAATGATAATCCATTTATTGCAAAAAAAAAATTTACAGACCTTCCAAATGTTTGGTTTAATGAGTCTGTAAACATTCTCCTGAAAATGTAGACGGGTCAAAAACCCACAAAGCATACGATCATCAAAAATATATACCTCAAAGCTTAATACGCACTCTCAGTGTGTAAACTTTAAAAAAAACGAGAGCCACATCAAGTGCTTCGGAATGGCAAGCATGTCCTGTTCTAGTCACAGTGTTTGTTAGTCAGGCTAGTAGTAAGTCAAAACCTGAAATGTTATATCCTCGAGGACGTGAAATTAGGTCCCACCTAGTTTGTAAAACAGACATTTCATATTTTAAATCTCATGGTGATGGCTGTAGAATTTTTGAAGGGACGAAAAATGCTATTTCTGGGACAGAGTGTTTGCTCTTTTCAAACAGTCACAGTATAAACTTATATCTTACAATGTCCGAAAATTACAATCACATGTCACATTCACATTCTACTAGGGAACTGCACAAGAAAAACCAGAGGTTCCAAGGAGCCTGTTTCGCTCACCTGCCTTTCAGTTGCCACAATCAAGCTCACATTGTAAGTTTACAGTTGAACTTCTGTCTCTCAAACTTTGGTAGCTCGAATATCATGAACTGTATTTTAAGTCTGATCATATTTTACTCTATTTCTTTGTTGTTGTTTTTTTTTTGACAAAAACGTTCTTGCTAAGGACCACTTTCGACACCAGTTTTGAAGTTGAGACATCATTTTGTAAATGGCGGTCAACGATAATTTTTAACACCATATTTTTAAGTTACGACATCTATATGTATTTGGAAACCAAATTTCATTGAAATCGCACAATATTGAATTTTCCCGCCTTTTGGGCGGCCATTTTGTGAAGGCGGTCAACAATGTTCAAATTTGGTTCTGAAGTTGCAACATCAATATCTATTCGAAAACCAAATTTCATTGAAATCAGACAATGTTGAATTTTCCCGCGTTTTTTGGCAGCCATTTAAAAATGGTAGTCAACAAACAATTTTCAACACCGGTTTTGAATAAGCGACATCAATATCCACTTGGAAATCAAATTTCATTGAAATCGGACAATGTTGAATTTTCCCGCCTTTTTTGGTGGAGATTTTTAAAATGTCGGTCAACGATCAATTTTTAACATCGGTTTTTAATTTGTGACATCAATTCCTATTTGGAAACCAAATTTCATCGAAATTGGACAATGTTGAATTTTCCAATATTTTACGCCGTCCATATTGAAAATGGCAGTCAACGAACAATTTTCAACTGCGTTTTTGAAATCGCAACATCAATATCCACTTGGAAAGCAAATTTCATTGAAATCGGACAATGTTGAAAATTCCAGCCTTTTCTGGTGGTCAAAAAACAATTTTCAAATCTCGTTTTGAAGTCGCAACATCAATATCTATTTGGAAACCAAATTTCATTGAAATCGGACCATGTTGAATTTTTTGCCTTTTTTGGTGGCTTTTTTGAAAATGGTGGTCAACGAACAATTTTTAACGCGGGTTTTGAAGTTGTGACATCAATACATACTTGGAAACCAAATTTCATTGATATCCGACAATGTTGATATTTTCCCGCCTCTTTGGCGGCCATTTTTTGGCGGTCAATGATCACTTTTCAGCAGCGAGTTTGAAGTTGCAACATCCATATCTATTTGGAAACCAAATTTCATTGAAATCGAACAATGTTGAATTTTCCCGCCTTTTTTGGTGGAAGTTTTGAAAATGGCGGTCAACGAATATTTTCAACAACAGTTCTGAAGTCGCCACAGCATTTCAAACATTTTATAAATTTACACTTAACTTTCATCTTCTACAGTTTTGGAAATAAATGACGAAAAATATGAACATTTTGAAAATTCCGCGAAAAAAGGACAATAACTCCTACAAGGGTTTTTAGATTTTCTTCAAAATTTCAGGGTTGGTAGATCTTGATATGTTTTTGATATTTACACTTGACCTCTATATGCTTCACTTTTTGAAATAAAAAATATAAAATGTAAAAATTTTGAAAATTTTACGGAAAAAGGGGCTATAACTCCTAGACGGATTTTCAGATTTTCTTCAAAATTGCATAGTGGATAAGTCTCATTATGCTTATCATTTTAATCGCATGTCAGATTTTTGATATCTGTAACGGTTTTCGAGTTATTGACCAAAAACTGCAATTTACCCCTATATTCTATTTTTAGCAATGGCAGCCATGTTTGACCAGCCGACTAATCGAACACAACTTTGAAACTGCATAACTTGGTGATGCTTCAGGTCAAGTTTGATTAAAATTAGCATAGCAGTTTAAGAGAAGATTTTTTAAATTGTTGGCGGACGACAGACGCAAAGTCATGGCAAAAGCTCACATGGCCTTTTAGGCCAGGTTAGCTAACAATACAATGACATAAGACAACGATAGGAACTCAGGATAGCCAGACATGGTACAGGAACTAGCAAGACCTAGCGGTAGGGATAAGTCGGTAAATTGGTACCTAAACCTCCCCTTTCTATATCCCGGTCCCCTATAGTATAATAAAAATACGAATAAAACCCAATACAGATAGACTACTAATTCCAAGACCACAATCTTGAGAAGGAAAGAATAAGACAAAACGTAATTAAGAGAGACTGGCCAAGGAGTGCTCCCTGCCAAACTGCCAGCTAGCTCAAAGAGCCTATAATCTGCTGGTAAAACACTGTCGCACTACCCCCCTTTCCTGATGATCCGAAAAAAATGTGTTCTTTGTGTATGATATCATCAGGCATGGTCGCCTTTTTTTCATGAGGGGTCATGTTTTTGTCCAAATCTTCTTGAAATTATAAGGGAAATAAAATGCACAAGCGTATCTCGTGAGAAAACGACATTTCTTCACTATCGATAGTTAAATTATCAAATATCTGAAATGATCGGCAAGCGTCGCGTTTAAAAATTTGAAAATCACGACCAGTTCGGTAATACCGACAATATCAGACATTGTAGTTGAAAGGAAGTTCAGACAAAGTAAATTCTTATTTAATTATGCAAGATGTAGCAATATGATTAGTATCTTGTTTGATGAAAAAGCTTGAACCTTCAAATATGTGCTTCGCTTATTATTTTGGCCTTTTCCATGAATTCAATTCATGCAAGTGGCACTAATTTTAAAGACGTCGTTTTTTATTTTGTACTGATTGACTTTGAATAATCATTTAGTTATTGAATGTGATCATTTGACATTGTATCACTTCAATATTAAAATGGAAATGTTTTTCGAAAAATTGATTGAAGTCATACCCGACAACATTTTATTCATAATTCCGGGAACAAAAATTTGAAAGTCACAAAATTAAACAATTTATAAAGACCCAAGTAGTTTCTTTTTTAAAGACGCAAAGGGGTTTATTCTAATGATGATAAACAGGACAATATTTCAAATGGATTTGATTCTGTCATTATACATATGCCTGTTAAAATTTCAACAGTGCCTAAAATCACAGCTTATTCAACCCCCACCATACCGATGATCAATCCCCCAGGAAATTTCATTGGATATGCGTTAAGGTAAGAGATCTTAGTCGGTTTATTGAACTGTTGAAAAAGAAACAGGTAGAAAAATGGCCAAAGTTAACTTCAAACATGAATCGAACAATTTAGATCGGCTTCAAAGGTGTAAAGATAAAGGTTTGGTTTCTTCCTAGTTAAACATTGACCATTGGTTCTAATGTGGTAATATTTGTTAGGAGGTATGTCTTTATTATGGGAGTATGAGTCTAAGAACATTTGTAATTAGAATGAAAACTCTTAGCTTTTGTGTTGAAAAGCTTTGCTTTTTAGCTCACCTGGCTATGCCAGGATGAGCTTTTGCCATCTCTTGGCGTCCGTCGTCTGTCTGTCCGTCGTAAACGTTTTTTCAAAAATCTTCTCCTCTGAAACCACTGGGCCAATTCAACCCAAACATGGTCTGGGTCATCACCAGGGTATATGATTTAAAAAAAGTGTTCGGTTAGTCGGAGGACCAACCAAACAACATCGCCGCTGTTTTCTAAAAATAGATCATAGGGGTAAATTGCTGTTTTGGCAAATAACTCAAAAAACCGTTGCAGATATGAAAAATCTGACTGAGTAAAATTGTTCAAAATGTCGAGATCTATCAGCCCTGCAATTTTGAAGAAAATCGGAAAACCTGTCTCAGAGATACAGCCCTTTTTCCGTAAAATTTTCAAAATTTGTGCTGTTCTATTTTTTATTTCAAAAACTGTTACAGATAGAGGTAAAGTGGTTATTAGAAAAATGTTCAGCCTATAAAAATCTACATACTCTGAAATTTTGAAGAAAATCCAAATGCTTGTGAAGAAGTAATTGACTTTTGAATTTTTTTCAATGCCATATGGTTAATGGGTTATTTTCCTTTTAATTCTGTTTTCAAATCTTCTTTGGTTTACTTTTCTCTTTTAAGTTTTAGAGAAATTCCCTGCTATCACTTTATTAAAAAAATATTTGTTACATAATCTAGAGGAAAAAAGTGTTTTTGTACATATTTTTACAATTCTTTGCAAAAATACTTCCATAAACTTTACTTATTTCACATTTTTATCATTTTGGTATATAAGTGTACAATGTATCATTCATGCATTTATCATTTTCAGATAAGTCTGAACATAGCATCTTGTCTTCATAGAATGCATTGACTATGGTATGGACCTGGCTATGCAATGGTGTGCTGCTGCTATTTTACACTCAAACATCTTCGCTGAAACCGCTGGGTCAGTTGGAACCAAACTTAGTCACAATAGTCATAGGTGGTCCCCTTTAAAAATGTGTCTGGCAAGTGAACATGCCATCCAAGATGGCCGCCGGTAGGATCTTTGTCGAAAAAACAACCCTATATTTATAGATCTCCTTTGCAACTAATGAGCCAATTGGAACCAATCTTGGTCAAAATGGTCCTTAGGTGGCCTTTTAAAAAAAAATGTCTGGCAAGTTCGTATCATATCAAAGATGGCCGCCAGCGGGGAACGCGGTTTTAACATTGGTTCCTATGGGAAAGCATGCAAAGATCTTCTTCCCTGAAACCACTGCGGCAATTGGAACCAAACTTGGTCACAACAGTCATTGGGTGGTTGAAAAATTGTGTCCGGCAAGTCTGCACTTCATTCAAGATGGACGCAAGCGGGGAACTTAGTCGAAAATTGGACAATATTGCAAAAATCTTCTCCTCTGAAAATACTGGGCCAATAGGATCCAAAATAAGTCACAGTGGTCCTTAGGTGGCCCCTTTTAAAAAAGTGTTCGGCAAGTCCACATCATATCCAAGATGGCTGCCAGTGGGGAACGTGGTTTTACCTTTGGATCATATAGGGAAACATATTCAAAGATCTTCTCCTATGAAAGTACATGGCCAATTGGAATCATACTTGATCACAATGGTCCTTACTTGGTCCCATTCATAAAATATGTCCGGCATGTCCGCATAGCATCCAAGATGGCACTCAGCGGGGCCATGCATATTGTTTAACCTTGGACCCCATTGGAAATCATTCAAAGATCTCCACTGAAAATACTAGGCCAATTGGAATCAAAGTGAGGCATAATGATCCTTAGATGGTCTTCTTCAAGAAAGGTGACAGTTGGCCTATGCCCCATCAAAAACAAGTGCCAATGGGGAACATTGTTTAATTTTGGATCATATAACATCAATGTCTAACAAACTTGAAAATGAGACTGTTAAACATTGGGATTATTTTGACTTATTTCGTCAGCCATGACCCAGGTGAGCGATACAGGCTCTTGAGAGCCTCTTCTATTAAATATTAATGAAATGAAAAATTATGAAAATCCATGGAAGACGTTTTGATATATAAGTCGTGAAAAATTTTGCGGGAACGGTTGTCTCTAGCGTTTTTCTTCATTTGTGTTAGCTGCTTATATGCCTAAAAATGTATGAAAATATACTTGCATGACTTGGAAGTTGATGAATTGTAAATTGTTTATTTTATGCATTTTAAAGTGACATAAGGGGAAGAATGCAAAAATATTTAACCCTGTTTGAATGAATTAAACCCAAGATATCGAATGCTTTAGGAACTGAAGCTCATTCTCCCTCAAAGTAAAAAGCGTCCCTAAATTTTCTTATGATTTTTTATCCAAAGATTGTTATTCAATAAAGCATTCGTTATTCGTTGGAGACATCTGCCAGTAGGGGTCTAATAACGACATTCATGACTTTTTACAATAGTTACTTGACGTATAGATAAGATTAAATTAGATAAAATGCCAAAGTAATGTAAACTGATAGGAAGTAACATTTTTTGGGTCGGGTTCTGTTGTTTCTCAAACTACAATACATTGTTTTGTACTTATATAATGTGCCTAGCTGTTATATGTATAATATATCTACAATGAATGTAAGGAAAGGACTTTAAATAAGTTGTGACAACTTGATGTCAAATCCTTTTGTCACTTTTTGGCAATAAAATATAACAACAACTGCCAAAGGGATAAAGATATGGGCTGAAATATAGGCCAAAGAAGAGGGAAATTTCAAAATGGTCATTCACATCGTTATTCCGATGTCTGTCTTCATCTTATAATTCTTGCTACATTAGTACTACTACTTCATTTCAGTAGAAACAGATGTAATACTTGTTCGTGTTATTTGTCACGTGTAATTTTAGTTTCATGTTAGCTTGTTCATTTTACTTTTTTTTGTATTCATTTTTTTATCCTCAGTATCGTCTTGTTATTAGATTTTTGTTTCTAGATTTTCCGCTTGATTTTTTTATTCGGCATTTGTTTCATATAATCAATGAAGGGATATGGAGTAAATCACATGATATAAAGTCTCTACAAATACATGGTAACACCAAGCAATGGAACACTTTTATTGTCACCATGAGGCCTTCAACAATTAGCTTTGCTCATACCTCACAGTTAGTTCAAGACGGCCCCCAGCACCGGTTTGAGCGGAGTCGAGCAACGTTATATCCATCTTTTTTCCAAGTCATGGATGCGATGTGTTGGTAGTACCGTGAGGTGTGTTGAACTGGTATTTATATATGACACTTCAATATAACAAATACAGAGAAAAAAATCGATATGAAATATTATATCTTTTAAGAATTTAAACTACGAAAAATTTAGCAAGACGCCAGAGGGCTAAATATTAGTATACCTTATGTTCTTAGTCGATTCCAGTTGCATTCTGTATTTACGTTAACCCACCAGAGCAGAGACATAAAACATGCAGGCAAGCCAATTTTTTTCGACCAATACTAAATATTGCAATATCTGGTATAATGGTATAATGGTAAAATGATAAAAAAGAAAAAAAGGTTCATACATCACTACGGAAGCCTATATAGGACCTATCAAAAATATTTTTGAATTCGTTATAACAGATTTTTGAATTTGTTATAACGAATTTAATTCGTTATAACGAATTCAAGAATCCGTTAAAACAAATTCGAGGATCCGTTATAACGAATTGTAGAATTCGTTATAACAAATTCTAAAGAAAATTGTTTTAACGAATTTTTGAAATTGTGAGAACAGATTGAAAAAACTGAAATCACAAATTTCTGAATTCGTTATAACAAATTTTGAAATCTGTGATATCAAATTGTAAAATCTGTTATTACTAATTATAAAGTTGTAATCTATGGCAAGCAAAAGTCACAAAAATTGAGAAAACTGGTGTCTCGTCGAGATATGGAGTTTCTCTCTATCAAAATACCCATCATTTCTGGCTATCCTTCATGTAAGAGATCATGAAAATGTCAAGTGCAGAATTTAAGAGTAAAAATGCGTAGAACTGCAGAGAATCAAAGAGAATCTCTTGGTAAGTTGGATATAGTAGGACAAAATTCTGCGAAGAATTGCGGAAAATATCCCATGCAATCTAATACAAAGGTTTCTCATTTTGATTTAAACATTTCTTTGCTAAAAAAAAATAAGCAATGGGATTGGACAAAAGTTTTACCAATATTATAAAAGTCCCCTCCCAATACAAGAATATGTTTAAGTATACAAATATAAATGACGGCATTACAATAATATATATTAAATATAATACAAACATGAAAGATGTCTGAATAGAAAAAAAAAATAAGAGACTAAAGGGAAAAATAAATAACATATTGCCTGGAGTGAGTAAAATACATTATATCAGTATTGATCAAAACGTTTTGTACGATTAATATAGTGTTGTACACAAGAAAATATGTAAATATTTTGGTCATTTGAAAGGTTTTCATCACCAGCCAATAGAAATACAATACTTATAGTAAAATTATTTAGAGCGGTAAAGAGATTGTCTCTGCACTCAGTGAACAATTTACATTCCATAAAAAAATAAATGCAGTCTTCAAAGGGATGCCCGCAATCACACGATTGGATGTTAACTATGTTTTTACGAGAAAGATCCGCCTTAAAAGAACTGCACATATGTCTTAGGTTTCTCAGTAGAGAATGGCGAAGAATCTTTCAGTAGTCGAATACTTAGGAAAAAAGTCTGCGGAGAATTGCGGAGAATCTTTCAGTAGTCTAATACTTGGGAAAAATGGCGGAGAATTGTGGACAATCTTTCAGTAGTCTATGCTTAAAAGTTTGCGGAGAATTGCGGACAATCTTTCAGTACTCTAATACTTAGGAAAAAGATGGCGGAGAATTGCGCAGAATCTTTCAGTAGTCTAATACTTGGGAAAAAGTTTGCGGAGAATTGCGGAGAATCTTTCAGTAGTCAATGACTTAGGAAATAGTTTGCAGAGAATTGAGGAGAATCTTTCAGTAGTCATAGACTTAGGAAATAGTCTGCGGAGAATCTTTCAGTAGTCAAAGACTTAGGAAATATTTTTCAGAGAATTGCGCAGAATCTTTTGAGCAGTCTAATACTTAAGGAAAAGTTTGCGGAGAATCTTTCAGTAGTCCTCTACTAAGGAAAAGTATTGCGGAAAATTGCGGAGAATCCTTCAGTCTTCTACTACTTAGGAAAAAGTTTGCAGGGAATTAGGGAAATCTTCTTAGCAGTCTAAACTTAGGGAAAGATATCGGAGAATTGCGGATAATCTTTCAGGAGTCAAATTTTGGTAGTCTTCTAAATAGGAAAAAGTTTGCAAAGAATTCCGGAGATTCTTTCAGTCCTCTACTACTTGAGAAAAAGTTTGCGGTGAAACCCCCGCCGTGTTGAACATGTCAAATCCGGTAGTAAAGTGAAATCCGTTAGAGGAAACAACATTTGAGCTTTTAAAGGGAAATAGATATCTAATAGCGGTCCACAAGATGGTGATGTCGACCGTTAAACTTCTGGAGGGATGACTTCAAGTTTTGGTAACATACCCTTGTTTAAGTAGTCTATTTTTGAGCAACCGGGCTCTTGATTAGCGAATGAGCTGGGAGGTGTAAACTCCGTATGCAGGCGCTGTTGGGATGATGCTAAAAGAAAAAAGAAGTTGACTATTGGAAAAGTGATTCGGAGTCATTTTTCACAAAGTAGGCTTCTCTACCTACAACAATGTTCCTATATCTTCGTTCACCGTTCTTACGTGAGAATCATCTATGAAGTAAATTTTTCAGCCGAGATTTTAATTGTCCACAAGGAATGGTGTTGTAAAGTGTGGAGAAGTCGAAAGTTTTAATTCTGTTACAGTGTGATAATGATCTAGAGTTTAATATGTCAAGTAGATCTTTGGAGTTTTTAAAATCCACATTTCATTTACACCCCTTCTTGAAAAGCAGTTATAGTATTTTTGAAGGCCCTCTTTAACCTCGAGATATTCGTATTTTTTCTACCAATTTAATTAAATCTGAATTTCCTCTGAATAATTTGAAATGAGCATTTCAAATATTTTTGAAGTTGTGAAAAATTTGGATGCTAAACAAATATACCAATTAGACCAGATAAAAATAATCAAATATCAGATTCTGTAGGTGAACCTGTGTTAGTGATAAGCGATTGCCACATGCGAAAAACCATTGGTGGGGCAAAAAAAAAGAATTTTATCATTGAATACCCACATTCTAGATTGTTTTGTTGCCGTGGGACTAAATAATTGGTGGTTATTGGAATTCTGAATGTTAGATCCAAAATAGGAGTAGTAGAAAAATGACAATTCTGCCGCACCTACCCTTTTCAAAGGAAATCTTGCATTGGACCCCAACCCCTACGGCTAGATGCAAACGGACGGCATTCCTATTGAGCATAGGGTAAATACAAGGAATATGACTTTCGTACTAAATGGATTCGTTGAAGTCTTCCAAGACGACATCATCAGCGAAGACGCCTTTCAGGAGAAGGTGCAGGACCAAAATCAGAAAGCCCTCAAATGGAAGGACTTGCCAACAGGGTTGATCTATAAGATCTTGGAAGCGGCAGAAATGGGAGGAAAATTTGGCAAAAGCAAAATTCTTATTCTAAAAAATCGAGAAGTGGAGACCTCAAACGTATTGGCCTGCTCAACGCTCAACAAAGAAAAGGGTTTCTTGCAAGGAGCTTTCGTTCGGAGCACCGGATTAAAGCTGAGAAAGAAATCTAACCAGCAGTACCTCTCACACGATCTGGTGAGGAATTAAAAAAAATACCAGAGGGCCAGGGGTAAGAACGCAAAATTTCTCAATCCAGAGCGGATTGGGATTTTTTTTTATCTGGAGGGTTCGGGAATGAGAGGCGTGGCCGACCAAGGCGCGATTGAAAGAACCCTCCCGTAAGGCTCATGAGCATTCAATTCTTCACTAATTGGGGTAGAAGGTTTACGAAGCTGATCCTTCTCATCGTAATATTTTATTAGGCTGACTGCAAGAGCACCGTCTTCACCTGCCAGCTGGGGCCTATAGGTTTTGGCTTATCGCACGGTATCTCAATGCTTCTTCTTCTTCTTCTTTGCGACTTGGCGTGAGATCAAGGACAGGACCATACTTTCTGTGGCACATAAGCAAGCGAGGGATCCCAGGGGAATTGATGCCACAGCACCCACACCGGTCAGAGCAGACCCCATCGTACCACTGGTCAGCAATAGACTGCCCGAGGAGAATCCACCCAGGGCAATGGAGACGACCTCATCCAGTCGTTTATAGATCTTAAATACACGCTAATATCTCTGGATTTCTGCGATGGGTTCCTCTCCATATGCAAGCAATTTTACTAGCATCTACTTAGTTCATTTATTTAAAGGAGTATGCCTAGCAGGGGGATACTCTTGAAGGGGCTATTGGGGTCAAGGATCAATCCACTACCATCTAAGAGCCGACTTCCAATCTTCAAGTACAATCCATCTCCGTAAGTATTGGGCAAAGTACCTGAGCTGAGATGCAGACCACGACCCTGGGGTTTCACGCAGCATACTTTTCCACCTTTCTTGAGAAATAATCCAGATCCCACAGCTTTTTGGATGGCTGCACTAACCAAACCGCTCAACGCACCCACACCATAAGCAGGCAACTCGGTTTTGGCTAGCATAGGTAGCGCAGCAGAGGCGAAACCTGCAAGCATGGGGAGAAATCCACCTTCCTTTACGTTATACCTCACCTGCTTCGGACTCATCTCCAAGACCATACCACCCTTACCACTCTGCAAGAGCTTGCTGATGCGCTCGATTTGCTGTTGAATGAGGAGCATCTGATGCCCGCCAGATAGGTTGGCATGCAGCAATCGGACGCTCACGGAGCATCCCTTCTTTGCCGCATGCTGGATCTTCTCTGCCTGACCCTTTCGTCAGGTTGAGACCGTACTTTTGATAATCCATTTATCTATAACTCATGCAGGTGGAAGGGAATTGTGAGAGGCTTCCTTCGCAGATCTATTGGGCGACCGTCTTGATCGGTCAGGTAGGTTTTCATGATGCGGTCGATGGTCCTCAATATCACCGGCAAGTAGACCAGATTTTTGGGGGTCTGGATGATCTTCATCACCGGATCGACCCCGAGAAAAAAGCTTTAGATTGTGGACTGCTGGGTGCCGTTGACGTAATTGTCATGGATGATATCGCTATTCACGAGGATACTTCTGATGCTGATGATAACGACGATATGCTCACCCTCCACGTATCCGTTCGTTCTGGTCGTAGATATACGTCCGGCGATCGAATCCAAGCACCGTATTTAGGCTATTTGGCTCATCGAAATCTACTTGGTAGCTTCTGGCAAGGGTGAGTGTGCTCTCAGAGTCGCGCGATTGGCATCGAGAAGGATATTGGCTTTGTGTTTGCTAAGCCGCGTTTGCGTTGGATCTCATCGTTGATGTCGTCGATGCCGTAGGTGCCGGTGCTCAGGGTAATGGGAAACCAGTGGGCGCAATCGTCTTGGGAGTAGCGGAAGTAATTATTTCCGGAATGTATATTTGAGATGAAGAAGTACATCTCCAGATTCATGAGGGCCATCTCGTAAAATTTTCTTCGCGCAGTTGGAAGGGTGGGTTTAAGCGGGTCAAAATCTGGCTATCATCCCAAGAGAAGATGAAGAGAACCCATGCGTGGGTTCGGTATTGGTGCCGATTTGCCGTAAAAGTGAAGCGTCTATTTATCTAACTCTCCTCAGAAGACGACGCTCATCCTCTGGGCATCGGATTCGAACTGGAGGATTCGATCGGAGATGACTAGGGTGAATGCTTGGGTATTTGGCAGGGACTTTGCGCTCGAAGTCGGCTCGGATCTGGATATCCACGGTCGACTCTTTCAACCGCTCGGACTGATGACTCACGTCGATGACGAATAGGGGATAGCGATCGATGAAGTCGGAGGGGTTGACCACCATTGCTCAGCAGACTTTTCATGCGGTAGAATGTCTTACGAAATTCGACCACCTTCTTATAGAACCTAGCGTAGCGACCCTGCATTTGATGAAGTCAGCATTGAAATCCAAGGAGGGGTACAGATCGGCATTGAGGGTCACGTGGATATTTTGCAATCGGTAGTGGTCGAAGACGGCGGAATTATTCGTCTGATCGTTGCTCCTTTCGGTCTGGAAGGCGACGATGATCCATCGAGGTTTCAAACGCCCGCTCTAATTATAGCGCCTGGACGCCAGTGAAATTGCGAGATCTGGGGCACGGCAATGGAATCGCACTGCCTCATGCGAAATCCGCAATTGATCTTGGTCTTGCTCTGGATGGTCTTATAGAATTGCTTCTTTTCGTCGGAAGGTTGACCTGGGGAACGAACCAGGAGACCTCGTTCAAGACGACTTTGGCCACGTCGTTGACGGCGGCTGCTCTCAGTACCGCATTGGCATCTGAATCGCGCACCCAGTAGAGTTCGTTATTGAATCCATAGACGATTTTATCATAATTCTCGGCAAAGCCGAAAACGTGCTTGAGGTGAATGAAGAAGGAGAACGATGATAATCGGCGATAACCATGATTCACTACTTAAGGCATCGTAAATTTATTTAAAGGTGCTTTCGATGCAGCTTCTCGTACTCCTCTCTGGTGATATGGTTGGATTTCATCATGGCGTCGAGCATTACTACGATTTCGTTGCGCACCCCATTATTCCCAGCCTGGTAGGCGGTGGCGTAAAGATCGAGACGATCCAGCAACTGGTCGACACATTCGGAATAAAGACGGTCCTCAGCCCACCCCCATTCTTTTCTTGCTTACAGAGGTACGAGACGATCTCCTTCCATTTCTTGCTTTTGCTAGCCTTATGGGTCTGCAAGAGTGCAGAATTGTCTTGGTACATTGCACTCCATGCTCGTAGGATATCGCCATAAGCATTCAGGTCGTCAACCTGGAGATGTTCGGGATGCTACATGACCATGAGCCGGAGGCTGGAGGTACCCCTATAGCGCTCGTCGTCGACGAAGATATCGTCACCGTCGAAAGATTCCAGATCATAATGGCACCGTCTTCCACTCGCAATCCAAAGGTATGATCGGCTTTGTGAGTCATACTGAATTGAAGATAGTAGAGGTTAGTAGTCAGTGCTTGCTCGATGGGTAGTGGGTCGTCGTCGTCCTCGAGGGCAGGAAGAAGAGCAGGGACGGGGTTGGGTAGGGCGAGTTAGAGATCATCAATCTTTTTGGTGATCTGGGAAGCGGTCTTCTTTTGCGTCTCGACAACGGGCTTGAATATCTTGGAGAGGTCGCTACTGGGTCCGATCTTATCCAGACGACGCTGCATATCGTTAGCCTGGATACTACGCTTGGTTTCCTGCAGGTCCCTAGCAAGCGCCTCACACTACTTAGGATCGGTGATCTTGATGAACGTCATTTTATTTATAGCATCTCGAACGTCCCTAAGGGTTGGAACGAACACGTAGGAAATGGCTTCGAATGTCTCTAGCATTTATCGCATGGCGATATGGATGGGTACGTGCATTGATGGCTGCGAACGGTCTTTATGCAGCACTAGGGTCCGGGTTGAGGCCGAGGTTTTCGGCGGGAGTGGGAATTATAGGACCTTCCCTCGAAATTCTGATCATCGATGCGCTGAGTGTACCTTTCGGCAAAGCATCTACTGCAAATATCCTGGATCAATGCCGTAGATAAGTACTCGCTGCCGCTGTTGTTCACATTCAGTGGTTGGTCATCGAGATTTGGAAACAATATCGAATTCCTGATCAAATACCCGTTGATTTTCCGGGGAAAATTTCTGCAAATCCTTCCTTCTTTATCTTATACTAGTACTCGATAGAACTCATCCAGATTCCATCGATTCTTTCAAGCCGTCTTGGGGCTCGTGTGATTGATGGTCATAAATCCGTGAGGCTTGGCCCAACAGCGTTTGATAGGGTCTCGAACAGAGCCGGGGTGAGATCGCTGCAATGATCCAGGCGGATATGACCGCAATTCTTTGATCCTGCTCGAAGAGTAAGATGTAGTTGGCATTCTCCTGGATCGATTGCCGCGGGAGCTTGAAGTAATTTTGGCAGAGGTAGAAGCAATCCACGTTATTATGACGACCGCGAACGCAGTAATCTTCGCACTTGCTCTGCTTGCTCAGCATCAAGTCGTCGAAGACCATGAGATTCTTGCGAAACGGAACGAGGTCGAGGTCGCGAGTGTCAGGCACGTCGCTTACTTGCTCGAAGAAGGGCTCGATACCACTCGGTTTGGGCGGTGGCTTCATCATGTCAACCACATCGATCAAGGAATGCGGATAATGCTCCTTGATGGAAAGAAGGTCGCGGATATCGTCTTTCGAAAATACTTTTCCCAGCGCCTCGCCCGGTAAATGGGCTGGTGGAGCGATTTTCCGAAAACGTACAGTCGATCGTAGTCGAGCCATCCGTCGCGCAGGAGGATGTTTTTCAGAAGAGTCGTCTTAACGCAGTCCGATTTCCCGATAATCAGACCTCGGATGAATCGCTGCGGGAGCAAAAAGTGGTTATTCCTACTCGCTCATCGTAGGTAAGACTTCAACGTCCATTTATCTATATAAATTGGCAATGTACTGCTTGAAATGCAAAAGTAAGACGGCGACGAAAGGCTTAGGCAAGGAAGTGACCAGAATTGGGCAGCAGCGGAGGATTGGGACTTGTGCCGTTTACGGCTCCAAGGAGTCCCAACTTATCGCTGCGTCAGGCGCTGGGTTCTAGAATAAGATGCTCAATCGCATGCCTTTTGAAATATAGCCATATCCTTCCCTTACTATCATCCTTATCCTTACTCTTTATATAACCCTATAGCCCTTTCACTTAATTTTAACCTAAATTCTTTTCATGCCTATTATCCTAACCATACCCCTGATTATAACTCTAACCCTTTTCATGACTATAACTCTAACCCTTTTCGTGACTATTACTCTAACCTTTTCCATGACTATAATCCCTACCCTTTCTCAAATATAACTCTAACCCTTTCCCTGGCTTATTAACCCTAACCATTTCCCTGACTATAACTCTAACCCTATCCCTGACTATAACTCTAACCACTTCCCTAAATATAACCCTTACCCCCTCACTCATTATAACCCTAACCATTTCCTTAAATATAACTGTAACCGTTTCCATGACTATAACCCTTACCCTTTCCCTAACTATAACCCTAACCCTTTCCCTGACTACTATCCTAACCATTTCCCTAAATATAACCCTAATCCTTTCTCTTGACTATAACCATGATAATCCTAACTACCGACTATAACCATAAACTTTCCGTTAATAATTATCCCAAACTCCTTCCCTGAACATAACCTTAACCCTTTTCCTTAATATAACCCTTCTTACCATTTAAATTCTAATATTTTCCCTGAATATAACTATAGCCTTTAATCAGAATTTAATCAATTCCATTCTGTTATATTACCCTGATTTTTTTCTTATATTTAAGCATTCTTTATCATGAGTATTAGACTGTTTGGGATATTCTCCGTAATTCTCTGCTGACTTTTTCCTCAGTACGAGACTGCTTGGTAGATTATACACAATTCTCTAATTGTTTTTTCCTACGTATTAGATTGCTCGTTAGATTCTTCGCAATTCCCCACTGAATTTTACCTAGATATTAGACTGCTTGGTAGATATTATGCAATTCAAGAAATGCTTAAATATTGTAAACGTATTAATTTTGGCGGTTGCTCTACGCAATTCTCAACTTACTTTTGCCTATGTATTATACAGCCTTCCAGGATTTACGCTAACTGACCCTAATTATAAGTATTGGACTACTTGTGATATTCTCGGCCTTTTCTTAAGTATAAGATGACTTGCAGATTCTCCGCAATTCTTCACCGGACTTTTTCCTAAGCATAAGACTGCTTGGGAGATTCTCAGCAATTTTCTGCGGACTTTTTTTACTAATAGACTGCTAAGAAGTTCTCCGTAATTCTCTGATGCCCTTTTCTTTCCCACGTATAAGACACTGTTTTGGAGATTCTCAGCAATTCACCGCAAACTTTTTCTAAAGTATTTGACCACTAAAAGAGGCACCATAAGAGATTCTCCGCTGACACTTTTTTATGTATTATACTGCCTTGGAGATTTTCCACAATTCTCTGCCAACTTTCTCTAAGTATATACTACTTGAAAGATTCTCTGCAATTCTCAAACGACTTTTTCCTAAGTATCAGAAAACCGCTTTTCTGCGCAATTTTTCACTGATCTTTTTCTAAGTATAAGATTGCTTTGGAGATTCACATTTCTCCTCTTACTTTTTTCAGTAGATATGGAGAATGCATAGGAGATTTTTATGTTTACTTAGTATTTTTCATGATCTCTTACATGAAGTATGAACCTCGTTTAGGCCCTGATACAATGTATCGATACAATGTATCGCGTCAAAATACTAGATTTGTAATTCGAAATACTAAATTTCTGGCCAAAAAACCCTAATTTTCGAGATCGAAATTCGTTTGAAATTTGGAATTTTAATTACCGATCGTTATATCGCTAAAAGTCTCGGTCGTTACTAAGGAGCAAGATTTGAAGTTCTTGTCCTGAAAAAAAAAGCAATAGCTGTTTTTTAGTCAGGAGTCATCCATGCACTAATATGTTTGGGGGATTTGATGTCTTAAAAACTAATAACATAATCATTGAGAGAATCTAATTTGTTAAATTTCGTTTAATTTTTTACTGCATATAGAATATCTTAAGTGCAATGTGAAGCCGAGCGTTGAATGTCAGTTTAAAGGGTGTGTTCTAGCACTGATTTAGATGTTGGAATACACGTTCCTACTAATCGATTCATTCTTCTTACTAGGCCCAAGCTCTCAATGGGATGAAACTGAGAAATTTAACTGGCTTACACACTGAAATTCCACAAGAAACTTAATCGTATGGTTTTTACACTATATTTCATCTCTTGTTGTGAATGGTTAAAATAAGGAAACATCTCGACGAAATTGAAGGGTAGAAAACATACAATGCCAATCGAAATTAAGGGTTTTAAGCAAGTAACTAGGTTTCATGTAGCCGGAATTATGGTTTTTCAACGAATGCAAGCTACAATATATATCGTAGTTAGGGTAGGGGATTTCAAGAGACTGTTCATCCCGACAATGATTGATATAGGGGTATTTGAGCGAGGAAACTAGAAAATCGAACGAGAACACGGTATCTAGACGTTATGTCAGAATTCCAGATTTTATGCGACTTTGGCATGCAATAGTTAAACAATCTGTTATAACGAATTCTCGAATTTGTTATATCGAATTCTAGAATTTGTTATAACAAATTATTGAATTTGTAATAACAAATTCAATTTGTTATAACAAATTCTATAATCTGTTATAACGAATTCAACAATTTGTTATCACGAATTAAATTCATTATAACGAATTCAACAATTTTTTATAACGAATTAAATTCGTTAAAACAAATTCTAAAATTTGTTAAAACGAATTCTTGAATTTGTTATAACGAATTAAATTTGTTATAACAGATTCAAAAATCTGTTATAACATATTCAAAAATTTGTTATAACGAATTAAATTCGTTATAACAAATTCCAGAATTCGTTCTAACGAATTCAAAAAAAAAATTGATAGGTCCTATATAGGCTTCCGTACATCACTCTTATTCTCAAGGGTATTGTATTTTCTTTAGTAATATTTGTCGTAATCTCTTATTCTCAAGGGTATTGTATTTTCTTTAGTAATATTTGTCGTAATCCCCTAGTGAATCAGAGTTGACATGACTTAATATTATATATTTAAGATCTGCTTCTATTATTGGAAAACGTTACCATTGTTTTAACAGTATCCTAGACATTATCTCTAACATCTCACCAGGCACATTAAACAGTAGATAATATCACCACACTGTAGGAAGCTGTGAACAATTCCATGTCCAGTCTAAGCTTTATATTCAATTTAATTATCTCAAAATTAAAACCCAATCCTAAATTTGTTAGCAATAATCTATGAAACTCGTCGTTATGCTCTTACTACTTTATTCCTACAATAAATGGAATTGTTTTTTTCTTTTTTTTTCAGAAAAGGGTGTCTACATGTCGTTCATTTTATTGATGATACAGACAAAATGGTCTTCCACTGGATGAGAAAAGATATAACACTTTGTTGCATTACTAAAACGATTAGCTATTCTTTTCTTAAGTATGTGCATATACATAAAAGAAAATGTCAAAGCATTGCCCAAAAATGTATAAGAATATAATCAATCATAAAACATTTTATTTTGGTTAATTACACACCTTCACACAACGCTTGATTTCATTAATTTTACATCAATTTTTGTACTGTTTCTTTCTAATGGAGCATTGACCTTTGGTTCCTATTTAAATCTAGTGTGATTATAGTTGTTAGGAATTTTTATAAAAGCGTTCCTGCGATTTCCTATGATTTCTATCCTCTGAATGTCATTCTGTAAAACAGTCGTTGTACAACTTCTTTGTCGATCACTACTCTTCTTTCAAATAACACCGAAAAATAGAAATGGCAGTTTATTTAAGTTCCGTAGTTGCCAATTTTGATAACATATGTCTTCAAAAATATCAAAATATGAAAAATCAAAAATTATAACAAATGAAAAATCTAAAATATCCAGATAGAAACAAATTCATTCATCTGTTTCCTTAACGTACTCAAATCTGAGTTTTCATATACTGCCTACTTACATTGTATCTGCGATGATGTATATATCGATATGTGTATATATTATATAACTTGTTCTTCAATGCATTAATACTAACAATATCATTATTACATACACTTATTTTTACATGTAACGTAGCTTCATATTAGACTAAGGCCAACATTTGTTTTCATGTTATTTCAATATATGATGCCTCGTTATAAGAGTTTTTCTTTCTTGATTTTTTTCGTTCACTAATTTTGTTTATTCGGTATTCGGTTTTCCGATTTATTATATGTTTTTTCTTTGTTTTTTTTTGTTTGTGTGTGTGTGTGTGTGTGTGTGTGTGTATACAGTATAGAAGTGTACATTCTCAATAATACATCATATTGCACATTTAATAATGATAAATCATCATATTGCACACTAAATTTGATTGACGTTTCCAGACCACAGCCCTTCCACACCAACAATAGATGTATCACTCCCCTTTTGTATGACATCATTGATTTAAGCCATTTCAATCAAATATTGTGGTACTTCTATACTCGATCAATACGTGGTTTCACGGAGCGCAAAAGATAACTTGAGCTGGAGTAAATCGTCGTTCAATATAACTTTATAATTCCCTTAAACCCCATATTTATCTCGTGGAAGTGCCATAATTGTATAGTATTGAGATCACCATTAGGTGTTAGCAGACGTATCATGAACTGGTATTTATGTATATCAAATATAGAGAAAAAAGACTCTTTGATGTAAAAATTTTAGAGTACGAATGGTTAAGATTAACATCAGAGGTCTAAACATGCCCTGTTGTTTCTTTTTCGATTTCACTTGCATTCTCTATTTACGTAAACCCCACAGTAGCTTAGAACTTCAAACATGCAGACAAACCAAAAACAAAATGTTGACAAATACAAAATACAATATATATTATAATGGCGGATTAGTCGAGAAATACGGTTGCTCTCATGATAAAAAAAACAGAAAGGATCATACATCACTCTTATTCTCAATGGTATTGTATTTTCTTTAGTAATATTTGTCGTGACAAATAGAATCTTTGTTGAAACGATGTAATAATCCCCTAGTGAATCAGAGTTGACATTACTTAATATTATATATTTAACATCTGCTTCTGTTATTGGATAATGTGGCCATTATTTCACAGTCTCCCGGACATCTCTAGCTCCCATAAGGCGCATTAATCAGAAGATTACATCACTCACTGTAGGAAGCAGTCATTAATTCCAAGTCCAGTCTAAGCTTTATATTCAGTTTCATTAGCTCAAAAATAAAATCCTCTTGAAATTGTTAGCCTATGGAAGCCACGGAAACACCCTTTACTGCATTATTCCTACGAAAAAAGCAAACTGTTTGCAAGATGTCTAGTAGATCATTTTGCTGATGATGTTGACAATATTTTCTTGCACTGATTGACGAAAGATAACTCTATCGCGTTACTTACACATTATTTATTCATGAAAATAAATTTTTATACATAACAGTAAAATTTCAACACATTTTTTTAAATGGGATGCATACATCATCTACGTTAGTTTGAAATGAAAAACAAAAGCTATCTTTTGAAAATACACTCAATTCAATTTTTTTTTAACAAGTATACATTTTGTATATATGCCTGCAAGTCAACCAAAGATTGATAGACTGCACATACTTTGTAATTTCTTTTCCGGGATTTGAACCGCCATTGTTTCGACATATGTGGCGGGATTCAATGCATTTCGACAAAGAATACAGACACATGAAGTTATTACTTGAAAATAGTCCTCTAAAGTGTGCATCAACGTTGGATAATGTCGTGAGATATTATACTCGGCTCGATAAACATATTTTCCTCTGAAAACCACCCCAGCAATGTTTGTGTCAGCTACCATTTAGTCGTTCCTTCTACGGTATTCGAAAATATACAAATATTCATTGCGAATTTCTGCTTGATAAAAAGAAGGCTGGGCTTTGCATATATTTTTATGATATGCAGGCTTATGATATTAATTTAAGTTTAAGTGGTTTAAATGCATGTTCCATTGCTATTATGACTCTTTGAAAATAGGGTTTAAATGTCATATTACAACTAATTCCATAAAAGATGAGATAGAAGAAGTTAATCCGAAAGCGTACACATCTTTCGCATTATGTGTTTACTTGTCATGATGTTTAACTTATTCAAGTCAAGAAACTTAAAAAAAAAAATACACAGACATTTTGAGAAAACCACAGTTAATTCATGTCCTATTGTTTTTACGGGCATTGACATTATTCGGTCTGTTGGTTTTATAATTTGATTTTACTGTAAATTTGTAGATGCTTTTACCAGACATTCGTGAATCATGTGTATTCTTTGTTGTATGTGAGACCGAGGTCAAAGGGATTTATTTTGATAAACATTGTTTATTACTTTATTTCAACGACAACTACCAAACCAAGAGATCAGTATTATGCCAAAGCTTTCAAGATTGAAAACTTATAAAATTTCACCCTTGCTCTAATAATATGCAACAAGAATAGAATTCCTGGGTCCCCCACCGTCAAGCAGTATACTAGTATACTGTATATGAAATTGCAATATTTTCGCGAAACAGTCAAATATTCAGGACTGTTCCAGAATTAAATGTGTGTGGAGCTCGGGAGGAACATTTTTTTACCCCAACTACCCATCATTTTTTTTCTATATTTCCAGTAGTAAATAAAATCTAAAATCAAATACCTATTAACATATATAAATTAATCTAAAATGAAGGAGACAACATCACTGTACAGTTTTTGTTTAGAAATCATATTCAAATATTCATATTCTAGTTTACATACTGTATAAAATCACATACCTTATTGCAGGGATATACATATAAGAAAATGGTCAGAATAGGGGACAGGAAAAACACAAGATGATGTCTTGCCATCTGTTGTCAATATCTGGTCAAGATGAAAATGAGTTGCTTGATTGATCATAATATTAAGTTTATATTGTTTGCACATTTGTTCTAGGTTTTCATCTTCAGGACCAAGATTAAAGTCAACTCCTCACACTAGTCTCAATGTTTTTGGCACAGTCCTCACAAAATCTGAGATCAGACTCACAAATGTCTCTTTACTCATACTGTGTGGTGTATATGTTACAGCTATAAGTAAAAAATTTTCATCAGTTTTCAACAGTCTAGCCATTAATTGTAAGTCATTTCCATTAGACGCCTGTAAACTAACTTCTTCTGATGATTCTTTATGATACTGAGCTAAGCCATGCTGTGTTTTTTTCATGAAAGGGTGGTATCCATGGATTTAATGACTTAGTGAGGTATGAGTTTCTGTGAGACAATGTACAATTGTCCAGGCATGACTGTTTTCATGGATGGTGGTAAAGTGAGATCCCCAATGACAAATTCATACGTACTTCCCTGTGATTTGTGTGCTGTTATACCAAAGGCTGGAGCAATAGGAAACATTGTTCTTTCCACCTGAACAGGAGACTTTGTTGTCAATAAGAAGTTCACTGTCACTGCCTTTATAGGAACACTCCCTTTCAGACGTGAAGGTGTTGCTTTCTTGGCTTCTCTGCCAATATCTGGACTCCCAAATCTCATGAATATGCTACCAGCTGTAGGATTTCTGTCATTGACACAAATTTCCTGAACAGTTCCACTGACACCATTCACTAAATGGTCTGAAATATCGATGTTTTTAGTTATCATTGCTTAACAGTCTTTTGCAATGGTTAGTGATTAGGGTAAGCCTCCCGTTTTATATATATTTTCCTCCATTATTGTGATTGGAACTGTTGGTTTGTTGTATCCCTTTTGCTATCTTTAGCTTGAATGGTTATTCTATCTGGGACTTGATCCATTTTTTCGTCATTAAATGTAGCGACCTATTTGTTTGTCAGAAATATTTTAAGTGGAATCTGGGATGTTGTCAGTATATGTATTTTCAAGATTTTTTAACAGTTTCATATCTTCATCTATAATGTTTCCTATACGAATGCGTGACAAAATATTTGCATATATGGTATCGTTCTGTTGTCTTACAATTTTACATAGTTCATGAAGTTCAAAATTCTGTGTCCATAATGAACCAGCTAATGCACTGTATCCTGAACAGGGGTTTTTGAAGACAGGTAAATCCCCTACAGGATTCAATTGCAAAAGGTCTCCTACTGCCAAGACAGAGATTCCAGTGAATGGTTTGTCATAGATCTCGAAAATGTGCTGAAGTGTTAAAAGTAAGTGCAACAGACTTCTTGCTCCAAACATAGAGATTTCGTCAGCTATTATAAGTTTGACATTCATATAATTACTTCGTAACCTATTCAAAGTCTCTGAGCTGGGCTTTTTATATTCAAATTTGTTTGATTTGTCCTTTACAGGTAAATTAAAAGCCGAATGAAGTGTGGTGCCCTTAATGTTTACTGCAGCTTTTCCTGTAGAGGCTGTTAGCAATACTGTTGGTTGATCAGGACTGTGCATTGATCAAATGAGATTTGCCTACACCCCCTCCTCCACTCAGAAAGATATGAAATGGGCCAGATACATTTACAGACAATCTTATAGCTGTGGCCCAACAATAAATGAAGTCAAATAAAAGTCTCTGTTTGGAATTTAGGGATTGAATCAACTTGTAAAAATCAGTTCTGGTAATGTTGATGTTTATGTCAATGTGAATGATTTATTAGATGATGAATGACGTAAGTTTGTTTCTAAAACATCATTTGGTAAGTTATCTGGATTGAGGAATTCATAGTTTGGATCTTCTATAACTGCTCCTTTTTCCTGCTCTATGTTTGCCATAAAATCTTCCCATGCTTCCTCGGCCATGTCATCCGGGTCAAAATTCTCTAAGACTGACTCAACATCATCATGAAACGGTTCAAATGATTTGATTTTTGGCACAAGTTGTTCTTTCACAATTTCAAAGGAATCTTTGTATGGTGAGTGTGTTACAATTGATCTTCAGACCTCCATGGCTGGTATAGTAAGAGCAATCTATGGAAGTATGCCTCCTCATCCTTTTCTTGAGAGACATAATGATATCTAATTACTTGAGCTATTTTCCGCTTATTCATCTGTCCTTAGCCATCTCTAAGAGTAATAACATTTTCAGAGACTTCCTCGTCAACTTCATCTTGTTCTTCTTGGATGTTATTTTCACTAGAAGAGGAACACGTCAATCTGTAGTTTGAAATAAAATCGGCAAATGATATTTGTTCTAGGCTAGATGGTCGGGCAGCATATCTATCGTGAATGGTAGTCATATAAATATCGGAATCATCATCTTCCATTGTGTCAAGAACAGATCTCTGTTTTATTATTCTAGTCCTGTTTTCTTTGAAATCTGTGGCAACAGCGATATTTGATCTTCTAAATGGCATTGACAGACATCTCATTATGGCTTCATGATGTGACACCTCTCGTCCTTTCCTTAGCTGGTTGGCTATATGATACAGTTTGTCAGTTACACCTTTATCGTTAGCCTCTTTACTTGCTTTTTGCATTAGCTCAGACATAGTCTTCTCAGGTTTACAGATATATGATGTGATGTAAACTTTACAGGCCCAAGTAATGTTATCATTTGGATGTCCATGTTTGATCTGGAAAAAAAACAGTACAAAATAACAGGACATGACTACATGAATCAATATTTTCCACCGATGATACAATGTTACAAAATATATTTGTATATATATTTTTTCTTAAACCAAACTTTTTTTTTACCATTTTGTCTTTTTGTACTTGTGTCTACATTTAGTACATAATAGACATAAATGAACAATTTTGATTGGATTGTGTGCCTTTAATAATTTGAACAAGTTTGTGGCAGGCACTATTCCTGCGGCGGCACCTTTCCAAAATCACGTTATTTACATGTTATTCAAAAATATTATGTACTTCTCCCTCAGGAACTGTTTTCCTATAGTGTTGCGTGGCAGGTATAGTGCCCTTGCCTGGAGTTAATTTCATTGAACATTAATACAAAATATGATAAATTTCTGTAAAGCAGTATATGAGATATTAAATCTTCAATTTTTTAACGTAAAATGGCGGCCATTTTGGAAATGACAGCTATTTTGAAAATGTTTGCCAGTGCATGCACATCTCCACATGGTGATCAAACTTTGTGCCAAGTATGGATGATTTCTGTTCAAGCATCTTTTAGAACGAAGCCGGACAAAAATCATTGGAAGAAAGTAAGCTGAATAGTAATAGAGAAACAGACAAAGAACGATATGTTGTCCCGACTACGTGGGGGGGGGGGGCTCATAAAAACAGATACAAAACCAGCTATGCGTATAGTAACCGAGATATGGATGTAAACTTGAATGTTAAGCTGTTCAAGCAGGAAGTGTAAGTCATCTGGATTTTATATTTTTTTAAAATACTTATACCGTAATATGGAGATGTTTTATATATTTTACCTGTTTGAGGGCTTGGTGGTCTTAGATAATGGAAACGACAGGTTACAATCTGTTTCTTTCTACAGGTCCTGGTGTGGTGGTGAATCTGACGTGTCAGTACCAGTTGATACAACTCGTAATCCTCATCTTTGTCTGGTAGAACACATTTAACAAACTTATCTGCAAAGACTATGAACTCTTCATCTGGGTCAACATCAAGTTGTGGAGCTCCTTTTACATGTACTGCTGCATGAAAATGAGCAGTTCCTCTGCCCTGCATTTCTTTCCTCAGGTCATGATTTAAAATTTTTCCTACTGGATGAGTTCCACTTAATATCACTTTATCCCATAGTTGTTCAAATATGTAGTCTATATGACGTGCAGCAGTCACTGGGTTCCTCTGCAGCCACATTCGTTTATCCTGCCAAGTCATCTTGTTAATGTCTGCTTCAGTAAATATTTCTCCATACTGTCTACCTATAGTGCTTATCACTTCTGGCCAATGAAATTCAGCTGCTGAACCTGATATGAAGAATGTATAAGGACCATATTGTCGTAATTTGGCTAACATATCCAAGTGCATTTGTTTGAAGTATTGAGGTGTTCCACTGATGTTTTTAAAAGTGAGAAATATTTGATTTTCAGTTAATAACCTTGAGATTCTCTGTGGATCTTTGAATTGGCCACATGTGATATCATTTTGAAAGCATTTTCTGGTGGTAATTGATATACTTTGTTTTATAGCGTCACGTTCTAGCCAGTCCAATGCCATGAAAGTATACTCTGGGCTTTCTGAAAATCTGCTATCTTTTGAGAGTAGTCTGGAATTAATGTACTTTTTGGTGTTAATTTAATTTCCTTGGGTTCTTCATAATGTATGTATGTTTACCATCAGGAAACAATTTCGGGAAAGACATTTGTTCCCACTCAGTTTCTTTTGTTGTAATGGGTATTTGATCTTCTCCTGGAGCTATGTTCAAAATCTGATTAGTATGCACGGCAGGTCCATCAAGTGGATAAATGCATGTGTCTATATTAACACCTCTCTTATTCTGGAGATTAGTATTAAATTCTGAAGGATTATTTTCTTCCATTTTATCATCACTATCAGTTATAGTCCCATCTTCCTTCTGAGAATCTGATATCTGATTTGATTCATCAACATCTAAATGATATTCTTGATCTGTAACACTGATTGAATTGTGAGTTGCAGCATCCCAAAATTGTGCATCCTCTGCCTCACTCGTCTCTTGCCAGGTCAAATTAACCTTCACATTTGTATAACCAGAGTGGTTTTGCTTTAGATATTGAAGAGCATTGATAACAAATTAAGGCCTTGTATACTGCTTATGCACATGATGTTTATCAGAAAGTCGTCGTTTCAATGCTAAAGATAAGATCTGACTTTGGGATGTTGGTCTTGGTAAAGCTGTTTCAACTTTCTCAAGGTTCGCTGGTACGAGAACCATTTGTCCTTTTATTCCATGCTGAGCACCCCTTGGCATTGCAACAATTTTCATGAATGGTCTAACTTTAGCGATTTATTGTATCTCCAATTGATAAAGCTTTTGGAGGACTTCTGGGATGGGTGTAAGTTGTAAACCATTGGCTTGAGCTTGACATGGTATTTTTCCTTTGACTAGTTTGTTGTGGCAGGTGTTACAGATCCAGTCCCCTTTAGTGAGATAAAGGTCTAAATCGGGCTGTGAAATCTTTGAATACTTTTCCAAATCAACCTCATGACACTTCTTCGGTAAAGTTGGCAGCAACAACAGCTACATACAAAATTAGGCCCTTGACTGATAGCCTTTCTGAAGTTTTCTATAGCAAGGTCAAGATTGATTTTTCGAGGTTGACTTCGAGACTTTTGCTTTCTAGTTCTATCAATTAAGCGTTCATTTTCTATTATGTCATCAGTTCTTAAGCCACGAGAGTCAATCATCCTTTTCTTATTTTTGGCTTTGTCTGAGGCTATTTGAGCGGGTGTTCTTAAGTCACGAGTGTCGCTCTTTCTTTTCCTACCTTTGTCATTATCTGAGGCAATTTGAGCAGGTGTTCTTGAGCCACGAGAGTCAATCATCCTATTCTTATTTTTGGCTTTGTCTGAGGCCATTTGAGCGGTGTTCTTAAGTCACGAGAGTCGCTCTTTCTTTTCCTATCTTTGTCATTATCTGAGGCAATTTGAGCAGGTGTTCTTGAGCCAGGAGAGTCAATCATCCTATTCTCTTTTTAAGCTTTGTGTGAGGCCATTTGAGTGGGTGTTCTCAAGTCACGAGAGTCGCTCTTTCATTTGCTATCTTTGTCATTATCTGAGGCTATTTGAGCAGGTGTTCTTGAGCCACGAGAGTCAATCATCCTATTCTTTTTTTTAGCTTTGTCTGAGGCCATTTGAATGGGTGTTCTTATGTCACGAGTTTCACTTTTTCATTTCTTATCTTTGTCATTATCTGAGGCAATTTGAGCAGGTGTTCTTGAGCCAAGAGAGTCAATCATCCATTTCTTATTTTTGGCTTTGTCTGAGGCTATTTGAGCGGGTGTTCTTATGTCACGAGAGTCACTCTTTCTTTTCCAGCAGCTGTTCTTGAGCCACGAGAGTCAATCATCCATTTCTTATTTTTGGCTTTGTCTGAGGCAATTTAAGCGGATGTTGTTAAGTCACGAGAGTCGCTCTTTCTTTTCCTTTCTTTGTCATTATCTGAGGCAATTTGAGCAGGTGTTCTTGAGCCACGAGAGTCAATCATCCATTTCTTATTTTTGGCTTTGTCTGAGGCTATTTGAGCGGGTGTTCTTATGTCACGAGAGTCACTTTTCCTTTTCTTTTCCTTAGCATTGTCCATCTGCTTTTGATCTGGTGTCTTAAGTGGTCTTTCCGTTTGTTTTCTTTTTCTATCTTTATTTTTATCATCATTTTTCTTATCAGGAGTTTTTAAGGCTCTTAACTTTTGTTGTCTTAATCGATTTGCTGTCTGTTTAAGATTATTTGCCTCTTTAGCTAAAGTTGAGGAATTTTGTTTTTCTTCCATTTTTTCTTCTTTTTTTCTGTTTATCAGTCTGATCTTCAAAATATCTTTTCACTTGTAAAAAGCTTTCATTTTTGTTATTCACTATTCAGGATGAATAAGAAACTGTTCTTGAACTAGTATTTGAACTAATTGATGAAACATTTGTTCCACTGTCAGGAAAACTATTTGCTCTTGTTGTTAACATATTTCTAGTCTCTTTTGTTGAAGTACAACATGAAGTAGTCTTTGATGATTTATCCTCAGTGACACTTGTTTCTTCATATGTTGAAGAATTCCTTGGAGCTTCCCTAGTATTTACTTTTGTTTTGAAGCCTGACTCAAGTTCTTTGTTGATGCAGACCTAATATCAGATATTGTTGTAACACTGTGGCGCCAGTTATTTGCCGCTACATTACTACTTGCACTATATGTGTTTGTTAAATAACTACCGGCACTAGTCCTTGGTGTTTCCTCTTTCTGACTCAATTTGTTTGTGCTTGTGATCGATATTTTTGAAGGACTTTCAGTCAATATGCTTTCTGTTTTTCCACTAGTAGATGTTTTTGTTAAACTTTCACTCAATTGTCTTGCTGTTTTGCCATTAGTCAATGTTTTAAGAGCTGTTTAATTTGATTTGCATGTTCTTGTTTTACCTCTGGTTGATCTTTTTGTAGCACTTTCACTTGATTTGTTTGCTGATGAAGTTTCTTCTCTTCTACGCTTTGAAACAAGTTCTTTAATTTGTTTTTGTCGTTGGTCTGTACTTTTTCTTTCCAGTCTAGTTATCTTGATAATTTCAAGTATGTATCAACCCATAGGAAAAGCTAAAATAAACAAAAAAAAGAAACATATTAACATTCAATATTGATGTTACCACACGGAATGACAAGCTGTACACATTATTATTTTCCTATGAACATTACACCAATGTAATGTTCATAGGAAAAAATGTTTATAGCACCTGATGTCACTCCTGCTTTTCATGGGAGTTCACACTGTCAGTACTTTAGTTTTTTGGTGTTGTCTTGTATATCATACTGTATAATTTTAGTTTTATCTTCGTGAGTGATGTTTGTACTACCGATTTGTCGTTGCGAATGTTAGAATAGTATAGAGATTTGCAAACGATTTTCAAAATTTTACCTTGGTGCTGTTTGGGGTTAGAGAAATAACATGTGCCATGGATTTTAATTGGTTTTGTCTAAGGGTTAGAAAATGACATTAACCAATCCACCTTCAATCAGATCTTTCAAAACAATATATGCCTCACTGATAGTGTGACGGGTGTCGTTCGCGGGGCAGGGCATGCTTACCCTTCCGGAGCACCTGATGTCACCCTCGATTTTCATGGGAGTTCACACTATGAGTGCCTTAGTTTTTGGTGTCGTCTTTTATTTCCGTGCATTGTACATGTCTCATGTCCTTGCTTTGTCTTTGTTTTTCCCTGTTGCCGTTTTTGCAATGTCTTTGGATTTCGATTTTTGTGGTCTTCCCTTCCCTTGCTCCTTCGGTATTTCACTGCCGTTGTTTTGTTACAAAAAGATCTATAAATATCATAATAATATATATATTATTGTTATTATTATACTTATGCTTCATAAGTTTCATGAAGATTAGTTTTACCATCTTCGAGAAATCAGCTTAAACACAAGGGTTATCCTGGGGTGGGATGGACGAATGGACGAACAGGATAGAAAAATAGAAAAACTATATGCCCAAACAAAGTTGGTGGGGCATAAAAATGACATTGCAATATTTTTTTGAAAGTCAGAAGATATCAAATGATAAGAAATAACTGTATGTCATTTTCACTACCACTGGGTAGAAACCATTCACCTCTGGGTGAAACCAGATAATACAAATCATTGAATAAAGCAAGTATGACATACTAATTTTCACTTTATTGTGTTTATTCTATCACATTAAGTGATAAAAAAATTATAATACAATAATTATATTTGTATAAATTATAATAAAAAAAGGCAAGAATTTGTTCCGAATGATTTTGCAGATAATATCACAAGACTTTTTTATCGCCCCAAATATTTATTAAATATTTTAATCATTAGTCTGAACTTACCGAAAATATGCACATCCAGTAATGAATATAAATAAGGTCATGCTAGCTTTAAAATTGGGCCGTATGCATTTCATTATGAATTCCAGCTCATTCGATATTAGTATCTTTTTTGATGTTGAGCCTCCACTTCAAAAAAGAACAACAAAAAATAATGTGTTTACTTAGTAAAAAAAATCTGGAACAGCATTTAAGCTATAATAATTGTCAAATATATCATTATTATATATATTAAAAACAATGTTTGTTTATCACTACAGTGAGACCAACCTTTCTGCTGTTTGGCCCTTAGCCATGGTTGAATACACATATTATAAAGATATGATTTTTTTCCTATTCTAAATTCATGATATTATATATTATCTTTGAAATCATCCTGATCCAAAATAAAATATTTTTTATGAAGTGATTAGTTGATGGTTATGTGTATTCATACATGTTGCCCGGTGCTCACCACATACCCAAATTTAATTAGAGTGTTTGGATAAAGTCGCAAAAGTATACATATTAACCCCAATAAACATATTTTATTTAGATCAAATACAATTTGATGGAATGGCTGAGAAAATTTAATTGAAATTTCTACACTAAGCTTATATTTTGGTATGGTTCTTGGAGGTTAGGTCTGAGCACCTTGTAACATGTATGAAAAAAATGCACATAAATTATTATACTTACATATATCTCTGATGTCCTCAGATGTTAATAAACTAACGTATATCTGATGATAGGGCGGAGCGCGATATAACAGTATACAGACGGACAAACAGACGCATGTTTGTACAGACTGAAAGGAAGCAAACAATGTGCACCCTCCAGCTCGTCTTTGTGGGAGCAAAAAAAAACTTTGGTATAAATTTCGTGAAAATCCGTCAAATTTGTAGCCATAATAGCACTTACATGGTCCATTTTTTCATATAAAGGGATCATCATTGTGGTCAAAGTCCCATAACTCCGTCAAAAAGTATCGACCGAGACTTATTTTCATACTTGACCAAGGTATTAGTAGTATAAACATGTGGTATGAATTTTATGAAAATCTGTCAGAATTGGTAGGCATGAGAGCGGTTACAAGGTCAATTTTTGGCTAAAACGGTGTCGTTATTTTGGACAAAGTCCCATAACTCCGTCAAAAAGTATCGACCGAGGCTGATTTTCGAACTTGACCAAGGTATTAGTAGTATAAACATCTGGTATAAATTTGATGAAAATCCGTCAAAAATTGTACGCATGAGAGCGATTACAAGAAAGTGTGACGGACGGACGGACACACGGACGCACAGACACACGGACGCCCGGCATTTTTATGTTCCCGCTCCGCGTTGCGGCGGGGGACAATGAGGGATATGGAGTAAATGCACATCAGACGAAGTATCTACAAATACATGGTAAAACAATGGAACAACGCTTTTCTGTTGTTCTTCATCTTGAAGTCACCATGAAACCTTCAACAATGAGTTTTGCTGATAAATCATAGTAAGTTCAAGACGTTCTCTATCGCCGGTTAGAGCGTAATTCATTGCTATATGTCGAGCAACGCTACATCATGCATCTTCTCTTGTCCATGGATGCGAGGTTGTCAATAATAAAATTAACTGGCAAAGTGTTCTTACAATCGCTGTCATGCGTTGCCTTACAAAAAGACAAACAGAAGACAACACTGAAACAGCCACAGGGCACTCATCGAGTAAAAAGTAAGAAAATCCATTTAATAAGGTTATCCTCTAGAATTTTGGATGTAAATATCACGGGTTTGAACAATAATATTATCTGTAAGTAAATAAATTGATCTAATGATATTTTGTATGCTGCACCGTCAACAAAAATGTACCATTCGATTGTTACGGAGAGAACTAGAACAACAGATCAATCCGTTTCCATGCAAAAGATAAAGAGATTAAAAAGCGTATACCTCCCTCCCATATTTAGATTACACCGCGATAATAAGGCATCGACTTATATATTCTTTTAAGTAACGGAGATCAAACGTTGCTAAAACAATATTATCTTAAACATGTTAATCTTAAAATGTTGACAACATAAGATACATACAAGGCTTAGACCAAGTGGCGCAGCCAAGTTTTGGTATAATGCTTGTCTGCACATAGGGATAATTTATTCTAGAAAGCTTATACATGTACATTGTTTCATTAAATTCATTTTTTTTACTTCAAGATATGTTTATTAGGGTGATTCATCTCAAATTTTGAAGCCGTGTTTGTTTACCTTTTTATAATTTTATGACGTGTCAGTTTCTACGTAGAGTTCTTTGCACTTAAATGTTAGGTGCCAATAAAGAAAAATTAATGCTTTAAATCTATTTTCCCAAAGAAAGAGATTATTTTAAGGAGGGAAATATTTTCAGTCTTTTGTAATTCCCTTGTTTTCTATTGTCTAAATTTGTTTTAGTATCTTGTTAAACTTGATTAGTTGGTAACACTCTCTTATTTTCTTACTAAATTTGCATTATATCTGTCAACATCCGTAATCCGAAATTGCATTTATTACAATATATGAAGCTGTGTACTAAGTTTTGCAGAGCTGATATTGGCTAAATTTGATTACTTTTGGTATGTGATCTATCAGTTACCAAACATTTTGAGTTTTTAGTCTATTAAATGTAAAGTTAACAAAGAAAGCTCATAAAATGTGGAAAAAAGCAAATGTTTGATAAAGAGAGCTTCAAGATGAAGAGCAACGATAGCCTTGAACTTACTGTGAAATGAAGACCTTATCGTGACATCAAGATGAAGAACAACAATAAAAGCGTTGTTTCATTGCTTGGTTTTGCCATGTTCATTTACTCGATATCCTTTCACTGTCCATAAAGAATCAATTGTTTATAATTATCAGTCAGTTCAAAACACTAATACTGTATTAAGGGTGTCACAACGATTAAAAAAAGAAAGGAAATGGGGTAAATGTCAAGGAGACAACATCCCATCTCCAGGTTAAAACGACCCCATTCTGACCCCAAGAAAAATGTGTTTTTGTCAATTTAAACACAATTGATCTATCTTTTATTGTCACAGAAATTACTTAAAGGCTTTTGACAGTCTCTACTGTGTATTACAAAATATATGTTTACACAATTATGTAATTGTAACATTTTACAATAGATTTAGTACAGCTACCGAGTGAAAATCCTGTAAGATTACCATATATCATTTATTTTGTTGTTTGGATGTATATAATAAAAGAACATTATTGGGGGATATTAACTTGTGGTTCAATTGCTAATAAAAATATTTAAATTACTTTTATTTACAATTTAAATATCACTTGAACATTAAATTAATGTCCGTACTTTTAAATTATCCCATTTATTGTTGAATGATATCATTACTTATCTCGCATATTTACGCGTTGAAATTTCTTAATATCTGCTATGATATAGTCCTTTAAACTTTCAATTGAAATTTAGCCGAAAATTAGAAAGACCAAAGTTCTTATCGATAAAATGAATATCCGCTTTATCCAAATTTGATTGCGAAGTTTATATGACGTATGTATCGTATTGGTATCAACGAAAACTTGCCAGATCTACATTTTAAGAATGTTTAATATTTGGAACTAGTCATTTTACAAGTAAGTTTGTTATTTTTCATTTTCTATGTTCGGTCCTCTTTTACGTATTTTCTGAAAAAGGTATTCTTGTAAACTTTTTTTCATACGAACGAAAAAACTACATTGAAACGGTTGGTACTTTATCTGACAAACTGGGATTAAATCTGATGAAGGAAATGCATGAAATTATTTCATATATTACAATATGTATCTTTTAGTATAGATCAAATCATTATATTTAGAAGACTATTAGATTCCAAAGACGTACAACATATGATTGCGGTAGTCAAATCTGTCTGATTTCCATATTGTTGCCGCTACAGTCTCCGTTTCAATTTTCGTCATAAAATATTTTTCATCTTTTTCTCATCAAATGGACAATACTAACTCAGCTTGTAGTTTCCACTGCAATTATCCTTTTACCTAAAACTCAAACTGGTTGCGGAAAAGTATGCCTTTCTGCTTTATATATATACATGTTTATTGACAAATACATAATTTGTCTATAATTCATTAAAAAACGACCAATTTTTTAGCAAAATATATTTAAAAGCCTTGTTTGAGATCAGATGCCCCGGTAGAGTAAGCATCTCCTTTTCTTTCAAGGCATCCGCCGTGTTGACATTTCGATTCCAGTAATGAAGTCAAATTCAGTATATGAAGAGAACAAACTAAGCTTGATAATGGCAAATGTCCGCGGACATCTGGTAGACAGGTATCCCACATTGGTCCACAAGATTGGGATGTCGACCGAAAAGCCTCTGCAATGATGACTTCATGTTAGCATACAATTGTTTAAGTAGCCTTTTTTTGTAAGCAACAGAGCCGTTGTAAGGAAGTAACTCAATGCACCACAGGTCCTAAAGTAGCGAACGAGTTGGAGATGATAACTCCGAATAAAACAGCACTGGCAGAAAAAAAATAGAAAAAAATCTTTTTAACCCCGAAAACTAACTATGTTCGAACAATCATCACTTTGATGATAGCTTTTTATTTGGCTCTCTTCGCATTGTAGAAAGAAATGCTTATAAAGGGACGACAATTTGATTTTCTGGGGATGTGGTGCTTGGGCGATTTAGTAAATTTCAATTTTCCCGTTGGTTGATGGAGTGCTGCAAATTGATTGATCAAATACCAGTGTACTCTTGACAAATCCAAGGCATTTCAACATGATTTGAAGCAGCGGGGTATTTGTCACTTTTAACCGTCTGATGGGGTATTTGCTAAACATTTGTCTTTTGTAACCCTTAAGGGAGTACGAGTGTCAGAAATTTTGTAATTAGAATTAAAATTCTGACCTTTTGTTTTGAAGAGCACTGCTAATGGAACAACTTGAGCAAAATTTTTTAGAAATCCATGTAGGAATTTTTTAGATATAAGACGTCAAAATTTTGGCGGGAAACAGATCTCTCTAGAGTTTTCCTTCAATTTGTATGAGATGTTTATAGGCCTTTAAATATATGAAATTATAATTGGAATTTGATTAAATTTTTATACACAGTCTATTTTATGTATTTTAAAGTGATTTATGACCAAGAAAATGTGATCCATGTGCAAAAAATTTTAGCACTGTTTGAATGGATAAAACCAGAGGATATAGAATGCTTCTGAAATCTGAGGCTCGTACTCCCTTAACTGAGACGCTTATTAAAAAATTAAAAACGAGTATACTAGTAGTCATTCGGTATAATCAAACAGATATATCGCTAGGAACTTGCAAAAAATACCAGTCTCAAGAATGCAATTTCCCTCGCCCCGTTAGGCTCAGATCAACTGGTATTTTTCGCAAACCCCCTCCCAAATATGATTTATCTGTTTATAATCCTCCTTGTCCTGAAAATAAATAAATGATTTTGATTTGAAGAATATATTTTTTGTTGCAAATGCAAAAAAATAATAATTTGATGAGCCATTTGATGAAAATAAAAAAAATTCAGGCAAAATTACCCATCCCCCTCCCCTCTCCTGAAACCCAAATGGTCATTCCCCCAAATGTTCCTTCGTTTATACCTGTCCAGTTATATTATAAATACAGAGACGACCAAGTTTAAAGTGCAGACTATTGATAAAGTGTCATTTCAGTGTATGATGCATTAAATAATATTCTCAAATTTGTAAAACAAACAAAATGAAGTATCATCTACCGTTTTTATTTAACTGCTGGACATTTGTCATTTAACAGTAGAAAAATCATTATCCGTAATAAGGAGGTACTTGAAATTCTATTGGCAACACTAGGAATATTCGCATGGTAATAATACTAGTTTACTGCTTAAAGGATATGGTAATATCTTCCTTCTTTCACAAAAAGTTCAATAAGCACGCTAAGTTATTCGAATATTAATATCTTATTGTATCAATGTTAGACGAATCTAAAAATACTGTCGCTATGTTGACTTTCAAGTAGACCGCTCGGTCATTACGATGAACATTATCAATGTACATGTAAAAGGCTATGGCCGATTGCTTACCATATGTGAGACTGATCGGGTGTTTGTGCGTCAACGAAACTACGTGATGAAAAAAAACCCGTCTGGTTTCGCCACTGCACTATCAGGTTTTGTTCTGTGGTGTCATTATTGGGGATAAATTCACGCAAAAGGAACAAGTTTTAAACAAGTGTGAACTACCTGCTAGTGTAGCAGCGACACCAATAGGGAAAAAAAGAAGATAAACTCAATTTTTTCCTTTTGTATTATTAATAGGACACAAACAATCGTGACCTTAGATTATACCCTTTCACTATTTTTTAGGAAGGGGGGAGTAAACACCTTCAATTATCAACTAAAATATGGTCGTCTCAATAACTGTTATATTATCCTTGACGTCATTCTAGACGGCAATTGCATATGTCCATTAAATTCCAGTTTGAATCATCATGAAACTGTCTGTTGCCAGGTTCCATTATAAAAACTGTCTGTTGCCAGGTTCCATTATAAATATTATATTAGATGGTATGAATATATTAAGGATTCTTTCAACCCAAATTCAAAAATGTATATGAAGCAATATAAAAAGTTTATTGTACGTTGGATGATTGATACGCACTAAAATTGATTATTTCATATGCTTTGATTTTGTAGGAACATAGATGTATGGTTATCTAACAACTGAGGAAACATGTTTGTCGGTTCCCAAGGAATGCATATTGTAGGGTTATCTTCTCCCACTAAAACTTCAACTCCAATAACACACTGTCGACAACAAAGAGGGAGTGTGACAAATATCCAGTTTCTGGGAAGCTTAGTTGATGAAGTAACTAAGAAAAAACAAACTGATCAGAGACTGAAAGGAATTCTGAAAAATGCCATAAGTATGCCAAATCTTGCACCTAATAGTGATCATCCAAAAATAGATCATAAACAGTTAAAAACGGTCTTGAGAAGGCAGAAACGTCCAGGATATCAAAAGCCTACAAAAAAGTCAGTTCAGTTCAATGACCCGGTCGGTCGTTTAAATCAGCTGGAGACAAAATATAAAATGAACTCATCTGATCCTAATGTTGACGATGCTGGATTGCGGAAACACAAGAAAATGAAACAAATTTCTTTACGAAATGCTCAAACGGAAAATACAAAAGGGAATAACAGTGATGTATTAGTGACAGTTGTGTATGATTTAAAGCTGAAAGAAGGTAAACTGACAACTTCCGGTAAGGAGATGAATTTAAAACACCATGACGACAGCAACCAAGCTGGAGAAACAAGCGCAGACAACCCTGATACCTCGAATCATGAGCAACTACCACAACAACTTCAAAATGAAGTAAATAGTAGAGAAAGTGTAAACAATGTTAAAGCTCAAAACGGTAATACATTTTTATCGTACACAGTTACAGCACCGAACGAATTGAACGAATCCATATTCAAACCAATGGAGAATGACACACATCCTCCAAATAAAATGGCGGACAATGATGATTGTAAGCAGAAGCATGCAGTAACAAGAACTAAGGACAACGTAGTTGTTACGCGTACTCGTGCAAAACCGGTTATGTTTACTCGTTGTGTTAATAATTTCAGTCCACCTGTAGAAGATCCTGTTCATATAACGACAAATTTTTGTGACGATGAAAAAACATCGCACATTATGCGATGGCTTGATGATGTAAAAACAGAACAAGAACGTGGAGGATTTTGTACCCTTCTTATTTCAAATGGTGAAAATAAGTATTGAAAATAAAATCTTTACCATAATGCTTTGTTCTTCATCTAAGGAGGTTCGCATATTATGTGTTTTGGATTTCCGTCAGATTTTCGGAATCCTATGGTTTTATCCACTTGAAACGTCATAATGTCATGTTTACCGTAATGTCATTTTATACATCTTTACGAGGTCTTATGAGCATTTTGTATACATTTCATTAAATTCTTTTTATTTTGTCATATACTTTCATGTTCAAAATACTAAAATACCGAAGTAGCATAAAAAACAGTAAATTTCGTTATGCTGTACACGTGTTTCAAGAAGTAACCTCTCATCAGCAGCAATAGAATCAAATAATATGGAAAGCCATAACAGAAACTTAGTCAAAAAAGGAGTATTCATTACCAAAAATTTCGAAAATGGAAGCCAAACCTTGCTAATGTTAGATCTGTGAAAAATTCAGAGGAGTTACATGCAAGTTTCATGCCAAATTTTCAATTACTTATATTTCAAAATAAGGGCATAAACCTCTCAATTTTTTTTTTTCATTTTGATTACTTCTCTTTCAATTTTGTAACAAAAATATTTGAAATCATATTTATTTTTAAACTGAGAAGCGAACCTCCTTAAATAATAAGTAAATTTAAACAAAACATAGGATGTGACATGTGACATCGATAATTCATGATTCAATTACAATTTGACGTTGTTTCCCGCCAAATATGACGTCTGAGGATTCTGACGTTCAAATAGTTGTTTGAAACGTCATGTAATGTACTTTTCTAAAATACATCTGCAAACGAATAGGGCCTGTAAGTCTCGTACAATTTTGGAACTTCCGGGATCAAAAGTTGTACCCGGAAGTTAAATTTTAAACAAAGATATATGACGTTTCAAACAAAAATTTGAACGTCATTATATTTAGACGTCATGTTTTGGCGGGAAACGTTTTCGAATTGCCTGTTTATCGTGGATTCTCGTGAGTCACATGACGAGACTTACAGACCCTATACCGAAGCAAGGATGGGGAAAGGGGGAATTAAAAAATCACGGCAGTTCGCATTCAACACATATTGAGACAGAACAAATAAAACAAAAAGGAACAAGAACGCCGCATAACTAAAGCACTAGCAGTGTGAACCCTATAAAAACTGAGGTATCATCATTCTGCTCCGGAAGGGTAAGCATGATCTGCTCCACGCATGGCACCTGTCACACTGCCAGCTAGAATATAATGTTGAAAGATTTGTTTGGTGGCATATTGGTTAATGTCATTTTCTAACCCTTAGACAAAACCAATTAAGATCCATGGTACGTGTTACTTTTCTTACCCTCAAACAGTACCATGGTAGAAGTTTGAAAAGTTTTTAATAATCTATTAAGTACTTGGACAATAAAAAAATGCAACAAGTAAAGAAGATTCGAAATAGGGTTGTAAATGCCTTTCAATTTTGAAACCTTTGTGTACAAAAATTGTATCTGGAAACTGCATTTAAATGATGATATATTCCGTTCCAAGCGAAAATTCAGTGTCATAATGCTAAGACGCCATGTGTTGACGGGAAAAGTGTTCAAATTCAGTTTGGTCGTAAATTCTTGGTGTCACATGAGGAGACTAACGGGTTCTATAAAAGAGAATTTTATCTGTTATGTCAATGACTGATTTTTTTTTTTTTTTTTTTTTGAAAAAAAAATCTGAAATTGTGACAAAATCTACGTTTGCACAGAGAATCTGGAATAAAAAAAAATATTAATACAGTCCGCAAAAAGTAAAGCATCACCTCACTTTTTACATGAACATCATTTTTGAAGCTGTATTGAGTAAAGATGCTTTTGTTCAAAACACTATGAATGAGATAATTTGGATATTTGGATGTCAAACTTTAACCATGCTTCATATTGTGGTCTTTGTGTGAAAAGTTATGAAATTATGCACAACCAAATTTAATGACAAATGTGTTAGCTTTGAG
>MJUU01029455.1:0-11199 GCA_002080025.1 Modiolus philippinarum | reverse complement strand
TCTCTGCAGTAAGATAATATGTATTCAACACGTTTTCCATTCCTTCGATATTTTACTGTTGTTGTTTTTCGACACTATATTTTCAATATAGTTTAAATTTCGACTCCCCTATGCTTTTCTTCTGTATTTGAACCAAATTGTATAACTTAAATTTTACGCCTTACTCCATTACTTTAAAACACATTACCTTACAATGAATTTGCTGTTGGTCTATAAACAATGGCAAAGCTGATGTGTTCAAACCAAGCTATCTTCTTGTTTTATTTTACTCAAAATGTCTTTGCCTACACTTCCACTTTTGGACTGTTCAAAAGAAAACTTGAATGCGACATTAGTAATTCCCATTACATATTATTTCTTATAACAAGTGAACAACAAATAGTTGTGCGAGCAGACAGGTAGCTGAATATGACTTGAGTAAACCCTGCGTTTTGTTCAAGATAGGTGAAGTAAAACTTTAATACATTTTCAGATATTGCACCAACGAAGTACATTTTGGGTATATCAATAGGGGTAATAAAAAATTACAAAATAGAATTCATTTTTGCATGCCATTTTAAACATAAAATACGGAAACAGTGTATGCAAATTTTATCATTCCAGCGTTTGCGTCAGCTATTAACATTTCTCAATGTTCCATGTTTTCAAAGAGGTATTGATATTTTTGAACCCGATTATAACAAATCATAGGAACAAAAGCTAAAAGACTATTTGATTGAATGTGAAAAGCGTTTTCAAAACTCCTTTCCTATATTCCTTTGTTTATGAGTTGAAAATAAATGTAAAATAAATCCATACCTAAAAGCTGATTGTAAAACAGATTCGGATTGGAGTTGTTCCTCTTTTGTCGATACATGACGACGGATTCTTATGTGTGTAAATAAAAAATCGCTAGTCCAATATTTTCCTTTTGTATTTTATAAAACCACCATTTGTCAAACAAAATTTGGGATCATTCCTAAAACGATATTTGTGCAATTTTTGACAGCATTTAATCTTTGTGTTCAAATTACCTGTAAAAATAAGTAGAATTATTAAAAGTTAAAAATTTATTTCAATTTAGATTGTAGCTTCTATAAAACTGCAGGGTACACGAAACTATATATAATTTTAGTTCCTCCGCAAAAAAATAAATCGGAAATGGATTTACCATTATGGTTTATCAAAATTGTAGGGTTTTTTAACATGAAAGGAAAATACTGGAGTGGTGAATAAAACTTTCCATTGACTGTGGCTGTTTATGAAAAATGGAATACCGTTTCAAGTTCATATAATTTGAACTTTCAAGTACTGCTCCTAACCTTTATGTACAGAAGATGTTGGTATATATCTACCTACAGAATTGTGCTAATAATATTTAGAACCTGCACTATAAGATCTGTTGATGATCATTGAGACAATTTTTGTTTAATTTGTGCTAAAATAAAAAAAAAAACAAAGAATTTTAAACCAATTAAAGAAATAAAACTTCCGCTTATTTCAATGATTACGGATATCTTACTAAAATATTTTGTTCGTTGTAACACTGGGTAAACATTGTCAGTTTGTTGTAAAATGAATAATTGTTAGGTTGTAACTGTGAAAAACATCATTTTAATTGCGTGACTTGAACAAAAGTTAAAAAGTAATAATTCATTCGTCTGTAAAACTATGCAAAACTACAACAAAAATTATTTGTATATTGCAGGTTATGGTATGTTAATTTATGTTTTGAAAAGAGAGAAAATAGAACGAATGCTGATATTTGTTTATGCTTTTATGTACATTTATATGTGTAGTAGAAAAAACTACATTCTTCCATCTATTCATGTTTATATCCGAATCAAATGAGTTCCTACTGGCATTCCAATACATTAAGTGAGAACCAAACCGTCAATCTAAACGAACAATCCAAGGACAATGGCAACTTCGGAAAAAGAAAAAAAGAAAAGGAAAAAACACACATATACAAAAATGAACAACACGGACCAAATAAAAACCATCGGTGAGATCAGATGCAACGGTAGAGTAAGCATCTCGTGCTTCTAATAAGACACCCGTCGTGTTGAACATGTCAACTCCGGTAGTAAAGTAAATTCGGTAGAGGAAAAACAAACTTTAGTGGCAAAGAGAAAGATCTGTTGTCATCTAGGAAACAGAGTGCTTCTTTGCCTAGTCAATAGCCCAATACGGGCACACATGTTTCAATGAATATTAAAGAAATTTCATACAAATATATGTTCGTTTATTGCTTCATGCACTTGCCATATACTAGTAAATAAAATCAAATTATAACGAAGAATAAAGGACTAGTAAGTGGGAACCGAAAAAATAATAATCAAGAGTTAATGGAAATATCGGAAACACAAGGACAGATGAACAACACGGACCCAAATCAAAACCATAGGTGAGATCAGGTCCATCGGTAGAGTAAGCATCTTCTCATTGTTATAAGACACCTGCCGTGTTGAACATATCAGTAGTAAAGTCAAATCCGGTAGAGGAAATAACAATCTTATATTCCATAGTGGTCTGCAAAATCATGATGTTGACCGTAAAAATTTGTAGTGATGACTTCGAGTTGTGGGTAACATATCCTTGTTTTAGTAGCCTATTTTTGAGCAACCGGGTTCTATAAAGGAAGTCACTGAATCGTCAACAGGCCCTTGAATATTGAATGAGTTGGGGGATGAAAACTATATGCCGGTGATGTTGGAATGTTGCTACAAAGAAAATTGAAATTGAATAGTGTGAAAAGTGAAGTCATTGCGTTTGTCATACAACTTACCTGTTTTCAATTTCTTGATGCATACACAATCGGCACTCTCTGCTAAGGTTTTTGTTATCTCATTAAACGTCTTGTATTCTAGTATTGACATCGTCATTTGAATTTAAATATATTTGTGTCTGTTTTTTTCTGCAAGGTAAGTTTGGTTCTAGTAGAAAGTGTCAATTAAGCAGCGTCACTTGAAAAGACTAAATTGGGACTGTAAAGATCATAACGTTACCCTGTCCACTTTCATAATTTTTGAAATTAGAAATTGAAGTGCATCATATCTGTTAAGCAATTTGTTACCCGCTTTCACGATTTATTTTTAGAGCAATTGAAGATCATTTTAGAGTGGAATATATAATCTGACTACTAGGATTAATTTGTTAACTCTGACTTTACTTTTAGGGCACTATGCAGCTAGTTTGTGTCTACATTTTTGTTTCAAGTATTTATGTTTTATATATATCCCTTCTCAGTATTTAGCAAGTGATGTCTCAACATACTTTTAGCATAAATTTGTGCATAGCTAAAACAAACCGATTTTATTGGATAAGACTGCTACGTTTTACTGTTGACCGTCTAAGAACAAATATAAATATTGTTCGTAGACGACATTCAAGTGTTGTGTTATTTTTACAGTCAACTTTATTTTGTTATTTTGCAAGAGTATCGCTCTGGTGCAAAGCCCCATCGATCAGTAGCCGATTTTGACTTTCTATTTAAATTTATTTGCTGTTTGTTCCATATCAGTTTTCATAAATTTTCAATTAATAGCTTTTCAAATGTTCTGTTGTAAGTTATTTGTTAATACTCAGCTGATGCCTCTCCTTGTGGATTGTTTGTCCCAAAGACATCAACCAAATCAGTAGTCAGCATTTCGGTGCCTTACCAAAAACACTTTTAATTTGGAAACTTGCAAAATATTAAATTTTTGTTTAAAAAAGGAGTATCTCCCTCGTTCAAAACTGTCATGAGCTGATTTTTGCTGACCATTTTGGATCCTTTTAGTTATTTTTTCTCCATCATTAGGTTTATGGTATTCCTAATAGTTTGATTAGATATGCACTGAAGAAACATAACTTGTCAAAATTGCCATCTGCAGACTCAGTTATATTTATAGTAACTTCGGTATTTAACTATGTGTTGAAGTTTCAACTGCAATCATTTTCCAATTGTTTCTGTTGTCGAAAACGCATCAAGTTGAGATTCAAGGCTCTTTCACTTCTGTAAGGGTACAGGCAGTCCTGCATATCTCTCTAAATGTTCTTGTCCCCGAAAATGTTCTCGGTTTTTTTTTTGGAGTACAACTAATACACGATATTAAGTGGATGCCTTTATCAATGACTAAAGTATGTATATAGCGAGTTTAGCGAAGAGCACTCTTTGACTCATCTTTCTAAATTACGTTTTGTCATATGCTTTTCTTTTTCAAGATAGTGGTCATTGAGTCAGTAGTCTACTTGTATTTGGTTTTATTCGAATGTTTATTATACTATTGAGAAACGGGATAGAGAAAGGGGAGGTTTGGGTACCCATAAACCGGTTGAACCCCACCACTGGCTTTCGCTAGTGCCGGTACCAAGTTCGGCTATCCCGAATTCCTATCGTTATTAATGTTTGTCTTTTGTTTTCATTATTGTTTTTCTGGTGCAGTTTGCTTGTAAATTGTGGCATGTAATTGTAGTTCCCGGTCATTGTAGGTGTTTACTGTTATCCTGTTTTTGTAATATAACAAAATATCGGGGTAACTGGAAATTAATCTCTTTTCGTCATATGGCCACTTCGACAACTTATTTCTCTTCAATGCAGATCAAATCAAAACCTTTGGAAGTCCGTGAATCAAAATATATGTAAAAGCTGTAACAGAACAAATCACCAAAAGGAACTCATACGGTACTTTCGAAATAGGAACTCGCGTGTGATTGAAGGCGAAACGATCGACTCAGATACCAGTAAGAAGGAATGACTAGATCCCTGACCTAGTGAAATAAATATATGCTACCTAAAAACAAACTATTTACATGTATGAAATTAAAGTTTTCTTTAACTAAATTTTAATTGACGAAAAGGCGCTACAAATATAGATTGAATATAAATAACTAAATACCGAGGTGACTATAAATCACCTTTAGCTCAACAGTGTTAATTAATTAGTGCTTCCCTCTCAATGTATTGATGTTTGCTTTTTTCGTATAGTATTAGAACTTTTTCCAATGAGAACACGACTCAAAAGTCCCGTATTAGAAGAGCAAAAATCACCCAAGGACAGAGCTATGTACGAGAGAAATACTCTTTAGTTTTTAACATTTGTTTTCTTAATTATTAATACTGAAAGTTTCTTAATAAAATCGATTTTCGGGGCACCACCTTACTGTCTACTGGGTTGGTGAATCCCTTCAGGGAGTACTAACATTCCATCAACTGAAGCATCGGCCTGTGTGGTGGAAACAAATAAAAAATACCGAAGATACTGTGAATTTAGAATATTGGTATATGGGATGCAACATGTTTGTAGTGATTCAGCGGGACATGTATAAAACAGAATTAAAAAGGTTTTTGGAAATTGAGATGTAAATTTGCCTACGCTTAAAGTTCTGTTCAGGTGTAAGAAGGACATTAAGAAGCACATGGGGGATTACATCAGCAAATTACAGGATTTCAATCAGCGCTTGTTACAGCTCGTTGTGTTTTCCTTTCCATTTTTATAAATCATTATTTGTATCGTATTTTATGACGTATTTTAACTGGCGAGAGGCGTCGTCTGGATTTTCAGTGGTAGCAAATATTTAAACAAAAAACAAAAAAATTAAAAAATGCAGTTTAATCAAAGACGTCATTCTATATTCAAAATCATATTTTTCATCAACATTTTACTGATTTAGGCGATAGCTTTTTAGCATTTTTGTAATAAATACATGTTTTGTGTGTACCTTTTTGTTTACTCTGTCAGATATATTGAATGAATTAGTAAAAATCAAACAGTTTGTATAAAATAAACAAATCTGTAAACGTCTGGGTTTCAATGTTTCGATGAATGTCAAACACTTTGGCTGGTGACCATTCACGATTATTGAAAAGAGAGATATATTTTCAAAGGAAATTCTCAATATTCAATATAACATTATCTCGTTTAGATTATTATTTCAACCATTGCCAGAACATAAGATTAGCATGGTTGCTGGGATGAAATCGTACATCTTTAAGAACATGTCTGGGTCTGATTTCATTTTAATTCAGTTATAAAATATAATTGTATTGTGTCGTGTTAACATTGTGTGGAATGAGTTGTAAAAATTCTACAAAGAATATAAAACGTGTGAGAACTATCCAAATATATCGTTGCGACATGTGCTAAAACAATTTTAAAAGGTAAGAAAGTATATTTCAACTCGGATTCATAATTTAATTAAACGAATACCATGATTACTAGGACATTTTAAGAGAATATAAACTAGAATGTTTACACTGTTGCAGTAATTTCACTTATTCAAATGCATACTGTTACTACATCTTCCTAGCTTAAAAAGGGGGCGTAACGATCATAACGATACTAGATAGTAATTGCAAAGTAACTACAATCTATATATTGTAAAGATAAGTACCTTTTAATTACTTAGCTTTTACCTTTAAGTCGGCGTTGTTTACCATATGAATGAAAAGTAAGATTGTATATTTTGACAGCTTTGTTATATATATTTCTATATAGGTAACATCATATGTAAATACCATACTGTTAAAACATAAACAATAGTGTGAATTGTTACTTTTACAATAATTGACATAACTTGGATAAATTAACTTTCTATGGACACCCTACTTGAAAGCAATGAAATTTTGTAAGTACTTCTTTTTTTCATAAAAACCTCAGTGAACTTTTAACTGATATTTTGTGATATTGTTTTTATCTGCACTGAAGTGATACAAGCTGTCGGAATAGCCATCTGCAAAATCTAATTTTACAGTTATTTTAGTAACCTCGACTTGGATAAAAAAGATATATCTCGTGGACAATAATTATGTATATTTTTAGTTGTTTGTCACCAAAGGAAACGATTCAAACAATTTTCGGCAACATTAAGTTGCATCCAACATTCCACTTACAGACTGCCATGCAATACGACCCGCGGACCTCTTATTATGGAAAGACAGTATAGCACCAGGTATGCAGGCTTCCTCATTAAGAATAGTTATCTTTGTGACTGTCTTATTCATAAAGGCTTCAAAAAATTCGTCTCATATACGATCATTAAAAGTTCTTAAACAGATATCATCCCCTTTTGGAAAACAATTAGTTTCGGTCCGGTTATTCAAGATTTATGTTTTACTTAGTACTGGGATGTACATTTCCGTTCACTTTCTACGATCTTTCAATAACAATTGCTGTTGAGTTGCTACCGGACACTATGGTAATGGAAGGGGAGGTTTAGTGCGTCATAAAACTGGTTTAACCCACCAAGTCAGGACAATTGGGGTTGATAATTTTCTGGTTGTTTTACACCTGCCTTGTTTTTTTATCTTTGGATTTCGGCTCTTGAAAGTTCTGAGATAACCCTTATTTGAAAAAAAAATAACTGTACAGTACGATTTGTTTTTTTACATCATTTTAGTAAATAACCAACGAATATTATACTTAGCAATGAGGATGTACATGTTTAATTGTTTATCACTCACGGTGATTTTTAAAACTAATACCAAACGATGTAACTGTTTTATTTCGTGAACATTTACCAGATCATGTAAGTGAATTTGTGACAATATATTCTAAACATGAAGATAATACGTAAAAACAAAATTACAGGGCAAAATCTTGGACGTGGTAGCAGTAGACTTAAAAATTTGAAATATGATTGTTAAAGGAAGATCTACACAGTCATATACACATAATTGCCAGTCTTAAAATATGTACATGATCATCATGACAAGTTTTTATATTAGATTTGTACAATTATAAACGTGTCAAATATTATATATCCAGTTTCAATTTCAATTATTGTATGCCACGGTTTTAAAACTGATATCAAATATAAATGATTTCCCCTAGTAATGGACCACTTCCATTTCATATAGTTCCCAATAAAGAAGAAATTCACAACCACATTAATATTTGAATTTTGTAGATGACACTGTCATTTTACTACTCGTATTACACATTTTATTTGATGTTTTATGAAAATGTTTGATTAGAGATTTATTTTAAAACTTTGAATGAATTTTGAGTCTTGTTACAGTGCAAATCTTGTTCGATTAAATAGGGATTAAATATTTGAGATGTACAAACATTGACAAAGTTCAAGATTTGTCAAGGTATTGTCAATTTAAAGCCTTTTTCGTGTAATATTGCTGGACGTGTCCATCCCTCCATTGCTAGCTGGGACTAATATAACAACTAAAGTGGCACTTGTTTGTTTTTCATAAATGATAAATATATTTTAGAAGATCAATTTAAATATTTGAAAATTAAATATAAGTTTGGTGGTCCTGTATGTATCAAATTACCAGATGTCAATTTCTGTCTCCTGTGCAAAATGTATGAATAACGTGCACCCCTGTATTCCAAATCAAATGCATTGACGAGGTTTTGGGAAATGAGGTCAAAATATTTGGAAATGGAAGAAATGATGAACAAAAAAGAATTCCAAATCCTACATAAGAAGTAGGATGTGGGAAAAACGAAAAATGATGGAAATAGACTAAAATTGTGTGTAATGGGAAAGGGGTCTAACAATGTGGAGGGTGATTTATAGACCTCCCGTGTCACCTCTCTGCATTAAATGGCTAAAAATCACTTCGTACATATTTAATGCCATGAGTTTATTTTTGGGGGATCTAGCTTTTGTAATTTATCAGTCTTTAAAACCAGCAGGAATATGTTTGTAATTTCCAACAACTGAAAAATTGAAATTGATTTCGAATTTTCGCACTATATCACATGACAAAGAAATCTACTATTATGTAAAAGTAATAAATTCCAACGTAGAAAATACTGTTTTAAATAAGAAATCATTATCGACCGGCTTTTGTTTTCATGTATTGGTTGTAAGAGATAAAATAGGGATCAATATTGCTTTGTACCTGTGACAATAAAAGTATTGTCATCTTGTGGAATATTGCCTTGCGTTCTTAGATCTCTCTCTATAGCTGTATAATTAGAAAGATTTACATTTCAAATATATTTCCCTTACTATCTGAAAGTCAGTTCAGTTATTATATTCAGAGGATTAACATATAACTTTAGGTATGTTCTAAAATTGTCTTTAAGAAATATTTTCACATTAGACTGAGTATCTACGTACTCAACCATTGAAGTGGCTTTAATGGGGAATGAAGATCAAATTTTAAAGTTGAAAGTAATTTTGATCAAATTCATAATATTAAATTGTTTTCCAGTCAATTTGTTAATAACCATTAAAATGTCATCAGTGTGGTAACTACAAAAGGTGGATTCGATGAGTTCGTCGTGTAATATTGTTGTCTTGTAATGATTTTGTGCAATAATCTCTTTGTACTTGACAGTGAAGGTGATATTTTTCAGTTAGTTGATTTCAATTTTAAAAAAAATGTGCATTTGTATAAAAAAGAATTATACAGCAAAAACGATATTTTGGGCTGGTGGACCGTAAGTGAATCTCTCGCTCTTAGCTACATTAAAACAGGCGGAATGAAGCAGCGCACTATGATTTGGTATAGACATGGTAACGTGGTGGTTTGCAAGGAATCAGATGGCCTGAGTTGATACAAGCGTGATTACTGCAATTTAGCAATGAACATTGCAGCCTTTCTTCATACACTCGTATTGACGGGTTTGGTTCGTAGCCTTGCTTGTTACAGAAACATAAACAGGAATTTGCTCCCGACCTAGAATAAAATTCGTTACTCTCAAATATTAACTTAGGAGGGATCGGGATGTTTAATTTGTTTTAAGGGGTCAGGTAAGCCTGACTTATTAATGGCTTAATGACGAGTTTGGTTTTACCAGGGCTAGGAATAGCCCTACTTTGTACACACATGATAACGAGCGTAGTTTACACGGGATTGGGTTGCTTGACCAAATAATTAGAATCAGATCTAGACTTGCATTTGCATGCAATAACCGAGGTCTCCCCAGATAACCAATTCCCTGATTCAATCTCATTCTCAGCATGAAAATCTACCAAGAAATCAATTTTCATCGAAATCGGACATTGTTGAAATTTTTACGTATTTCTGCGGCAATCTTGGAAATGACAGCCATTTTTTCCGGATAAATTTCTTCCTTTCATCTTACTGAACCTTTAAACAAAATTTGAACAAACTGTGCAAAGCAGTTCCCTAGATATTAGATCCCCAATTTTTCAACGTAAAATGGTGGCCATTTTGAAAATTTTTAACGCACAACATATAGTACTCAACAAAAGGGACGATGCACTGATTTTATCAAAGATGATATTTCACTTTCTCGCAGAAAATCATAACTCATCGACTCAATGAATTTTTGCACGTGATAATTAACATTATATCAAAAATGTCTTTTACAATTACTGAAGCATATCTGGTCACTGTCAAGGTCATTATCCGGAATTTCTGTTTGCAGACGCAAAAGTGTGTATGTCCATATCGTCGTCCCATTTTCGAACCGGCTGACCTGAAAATCTGTTACTATGACGGCCACGTATTCTTCGGGCAAATGTGTTCCGCGATTTTGGAAGTTTTGAAAGTTCCAAGTACCGTTGATATGAAATATCCCTCCTCTGCCTCAATTTACACTTCATCGTATCTATCCTTCGTTTGACCTGTGGCCATTTTGAATATTGTAATTGTCACGTGATAAAATAAAATTTAATCGTAAACGGAAAAGTTACGGTTGATTACTATTAACGTTTCCGGTCAAACACGCGGAATTCAAAGATAAATACCCGAATCCGATTTTATCACGTGACAATTACAATATTCAAAATGGCCACAGGTCAAACGAAGGAAAGATACGATGAAGCGTAAATTGAGGCATAGGGGGGTATTTCATATCTACGGTACTTGGAACTTTGATAAAAGTGGAGAAAAATAGTTCCGATTTTTATCGGTATGCGTTTCTCCAAGGTGCATAGCGGGAAACCCTTGAAATCCCACCGCAAACAATTTGACTGCGAATCTACAACTTTTAAACAGCCCCAGATTCTGTCTCTATGGGGCAACAGCAAAAATTGAAAAGTAAAAATAAAAGTCCAAATAGAAAAGATAAATGATAAATAGGTAATATTTGCACCATAGAGGCAGAAGAATTCGGTCTAGTTGACAAGGCGATCAACTACCACTCCGGATTTTCACCTTGTTCGATTTCGTTCCAGAATTGATTTGAAAATGGAATAAACAAATACATTTTGGCATAAAAAAACATAAATACACTAAATTAAAAATTTTTAAATTGCACATTGTCAACGAATTGATAATTATGATCATTTCTTTATTAATTG
>MJUU01029453.1:19414-33883 GCA_002080025.1 Modiolus philippinarum | reverse complement strand
GAATAAGGAATAAGTAACGAATAAGGAATAAGGAATAAGTAACGAATAAGTAACGAATAAGGAATAAGGAATAAGGAATAAGTACCCCTGTTCAACATCTGGTAGTTTTGGAACAAATAATAAAAAATTAGAATCAAAGTACCATGCACACTTTTGATACGATTATAAATGATCTGCAAAATGAAAAAGAAACTGTAGGAGATTTGCCCTGGACAAAATCCAAAAATACCCAAGTTGCATAATAAACAAATGATGTGCCCATTTGTCAGCTATCCGCCATCACGATCGAATGCCATTTTCACCATTCTATAACCTGATATTGCTGCGGTCAAGGAAGTGGCAAAACTTTTATTGTAATGAAGTCAAGATTAACACCCCAAGCTTACACAATGTGTTTGATTCATCGATGTGAAATGTCTACATTGTAGATATATCAGACGTGAAAACCTGACCAATGTATATAATGTTGTCTTTGCACGACAACGAGTCTATGAAAGGTAGAGAGCTTGGGGTGTAAATCTTAACTTCGGTAAACTGAAAGTTTTGCCACTTGCTTGACCGCAGCAATAATAAACTTCAAATAAACTTCAGATATTATTTTACCTTACAATCAAATTTATTGGTTGCGACATAGCCATATGTCATGAAAAAATCTGGTAATTTTGCTCTGATTTGTTGCGAGTCTTGAATAACACAATTATTTAACTGTGAATAACCCCAAACTACAATGTCCATGGAATAACCGTTTTATTCACCAGTGAATAATCCCAGAAAGTAACAACGTCTGTGGAATAACCTTATAACTTTATCATGCCCAGTGAACCACCCAAATGAGTAATATAATACAGTTTTTGACTGGTGTAAAAACAACAGCTGCTTTTTGTTAGACCCGAAGACTTAACTGACAGTTAGGTTTGAGGTCTAACAAAACAGCTGTTGTCAGAAAACCAGTCTACAGCTGTTTTGTTATACCTCAAAACTAATTAACCATCAACGTATACTAGCTAATTATATTTTATATATCAGTCTGACATATTTTTATACCCACGCGACGAATAGTCCGGGGCATATTGTTTACCCCTCTCTGTCCGTCGTCCGTCATTCCAGCACAACTCCTCCCTCAATTAAATGATAAGAAGTTTTTATTCTGCATATCATTTGTACATATATTGAAGCTGTGCATGCAGTAATGATTTTAATTTTGGTTCATTTTTGTGAAAATTATGGATTTTTTTTATTTTGCAAGCCATTTGTACTTATATTGTAAATGTGCATGTAGGAAGGATTTTGATTTTGCTACATTTTCTGAAAAAATATACATTGTTGACCTTAAGTCATTTTTTGTGTAAATTAGTAATAGAGGTTTCATAGTTTGTCTGTGCAACTCCCCCTACACTTTTATGATAGGATGTTTTATGTAACTATATTGAAGATAAGCATGTGAGAAGGAATCCGGCGAACTCATATTCTATGTTGCAACTTCTAGTATACGTTGAGATGCTTCTTTCACATTTATGTCAGAAGGGAATCGCTGTAAGCGCTTCTTGTAAGCGTAGTTTCGTTGCTACAACATATTACTCATACAAATGTACATATTTTACAATGAGGTCTTTCAAGAAGTCAGTTGTCCAAATGTTATTCTTCTTTGAAAGGCTTACAAATTGATCTATAAATAGTATACATGAGCATAAAATGCGAAAGCACTATCAATTATGTATTGTTTAACTTCGTTGAAGGTTGTTTTCACGTTAAAAGAAAGCAAATTGCCACAAATGTTATCGATGTAGTTGCAGGGAATCAGATACTTCATTGTTCGTTGTACTGCCAGGATAACTTCTTCTTTGGACTGCAGGTATATTGTAGAGCATTAATATGTGGTTGCCATTGAAAAGGTACTTTAATCCTATGGTATCAATTATATTATTATATTTTACTAAATAAGAGAAGATCTGATTGGATGAGAGCAATCATGTGACCCGGATATGACGTCACAACGGGAAACAATTCATTCCACAATAATATACAAAGTACCCCAATCTTCATAAATGAGAGGATTATTGAAAATATATAATTTTAAAAATTTATAAACGTCTTTCGATTTTTGTAAAGAAGATTGCATCGATGTTTTAAAAATAAAAATCATTATGTGTATATGAATAAGTTAATAAATTCATCAAATGTATTGCTGTTATTGCTGTTATTATATGACCTTGTTTTAAGAATGGAATGAATTATTTTGAAGTTTCATTAGGTTATGAAAGTATTGACCGAAGCACATTTTTAATGCAACGCGGTAGCGCTTCATGTTGAAAATGTGCGCCCGGTCAACACTTTCATAATCCCTATGAAACTTCAAAATAATGCATTCAATTCTTATAATTACATTTTTACCGAAATAAAAAAAAACACAATTTATTTACAGGAATGTACATCATGAACATTGGATTCTATTTTTACAAGTAAATCCGCCACGTGAACATGTGGTCAAATGTGTTTCATGGGAATTGCCATCACATTGATATGCCACGTGATCGGTGTTCGCCTATCAAATTGACGGAATTCAAATGAATATTTTACGAAAGGATATGGAGTAAATGAATATGCATGAAATGTAATTATTTGTACATATAATTCATTATTATCTTATATTGTTCTGCTCATGTCACATACTTTTTATGTCTGAGTGTAAATTGATAATAAACTCGTTAAACTTGTTGATCCTAAGAAGAACTAGCAGAATATATCAGCCTCCTTTGCGAAATTTAATTCATAATACAACCTCTTGATGTGGAATTAGTGAAACTGTTTAAAATATAATAAAACAATTTTGGCCCCCTGTTGACGTACAACATCCAGATTTGTAAACCCTTGAAGAGATGGATGTTTCCCTTAACAGCAAGCCATAATTGTATATTGAAAATATGCAATAGAATTTATAAATTTCGCTATTTATTATTCTACAGCATGCATCGATTTTTGTTTCGACCCACAAAAAGACCCAGTATATATAGACATAAACAAACTTAAAGTTTACTATTTTTTGTTTCCCCCTGTTATCATTATGTTGATACAAAGAGCAAATTATTAATTGTTTTTTGGTCATAATAAAAATTAATGCCACGAATTGCTGATTCTTATAAAAATTTGTTATCCTTTTTACAAATTGCAGAAACACCCTGAAGAACCCCAAAACGCAGCATTTCGGTAAAATAAGCCAAAAAAGGCAGTGTATCAACTTTCCGGAGCCATCCCTATGATGTTTAGATTTATATTCAAGGACATTCAAGAAACACTGCATTAAACGGTTTTTGAAAGAATCTTTGAATATTGTAGATGTCCTTCCTTTATTTAATACCTTGCAGAGTCTGTACGTCTTTTATTTGAAATGTTCATAAGGACCGACCATTTAACTTGAAAAGGGGGGGGGGGGGTCTATGGTTTTTTCTAAAAAAGACTATTTTTGATTCTGATTTTATGTGAAAAAAATATTTTTGCAGCAAAGATGATGAAAAAAATATTCTGAAGGAGGCTTTCTGCCCCAAAAATAATGCTAATATCGAAAAAAAAAATTGTCCAGAAAAAAACATAACCCCACCTTTTCAAGTTAAATGGTCGGTCCCTAACTGAATTGTCGAATTTTTGACATCAGAACTGTTCAGACATACAAGTCATTCACATTTAGAAAAATGGACAAGGATCGTGAAATATCAAGACCGTCCTGAAAAATCAATAAATACAGATTAATACATGGGCATTTCCATATTGGCCTGGTTATCATTCCGAGACACCCATATTGGCCCGAGACGAAGTCGAGGGTCAATATGGGTCGAGGGATGATAATCAGGTCAATATGGAAATGCACATGTATTAATTAAACCCTTTATTACATACTTCCGATGTTTAGAAATGCCAGGCCGATATGGACCGGAAATCGTTTATTTGCCCAGGCCAATATTGACCGGAAGTCGTTTATTTTGTCTGAGATGCACGAGGAGCATAAAATAACCTATTATTTTCCTGGGGTGTGAAAATATGGACAGTTTACTTCCGGTCATATTGATCATGCAAAAACGCTTTTATTTCTGCTAAGTATGTAATAAATTAGGTTATTAGGCTATTAAGGTTATTATTGGGAATTATCTCAGATAATCTCGACTCTCAACTACCATACACTTGACATAGAAGGTTGGACACTTTGCATGCTACACGCATATTTGTCTTGTATAGTCGATCGATCGATATATAAGGTATCATACTACCATTGATTTTTCCATATATGTCTTTGTTAGATTTGTCATTTTCTGAGAACCATAGCACATTTACAGTCGTTTCAAATAAATCCAAACTTCTTTCCTAATTAATTAGATATATAATGAGCCTCCACACAATTTTTTCTGAAAAAATTGCATTGCATCAACGTTTCAGCTCTAGTGTGATAATTATAAAGCTTTAAAGATCAAATTTTGCTAAAACATGTCAATTTGGAGCTAACTTGATAGTTTTGTACCAAAATAAACAAGACGTATTTGTGAATTTTTACTTAAAGGTATCATTCCACTATTGATTTTTCTCTATTTGTATTTGTTAAATCGGTCATTTTCTGAGAACTATAGGACATTTACTGTCGCTTCATATAAAGCGAAATTTCTTACCTAATTAATTACCCATATGAAAAAGAAAGGTTAATCGTCAACTAACGCTCAACTAATATTCAACTGAACGTTAGTTGAAAACGGTCTTTTTCATACATAAAATTGAATGCTCTGGGTTGAATACTACAGTATTTCATCTTCAACTTTTGCACAAGCTTGTTTTTGAGTTGAACATTTGTTGAGTACTACATAGTAAACAATGAGGGGGTTGAATGCTAGTTGAATACTGAGAAACAAAAATGTCTTCAGTTGAGCACAAGTTGAATACTAAGTGAGAGAATATTTCAAAGTTAAATGCAAGTTTAACATAAGTTGAATGTTCATTTCCAAATCATGTAGATGCTTTATTTAATTGTTCTGACATTGGTGTTTTCAAGAGTGGGGATGATCAAGATTTAGGGAAATTCAAATTTGACCTTTGGTAGAAATATGAGGACACATGCATGAAAAAGAATGTGCAAATTAAAACAAACTTAAAGAAAAACCATTTACTAGTTACTTTGATAAGGATATAGCAGAGTGTATTGCAACAATTAGATTACAATCAGTTCAGCTTCTTCAGCTATTTTTTATTTTTTTAGATATTTAATTAAACTTCTTACATACCACTATCTCATTATGTGTAACAATTACGTGTCAACAATGTTTAGAAAATAATGATTTAATAGCTAAACAGAAGAAATTATTTTCAACTGCTTTTGTATATTATTCGGTTAAATCACAGACATATAGTGTAATTACTCACATTGTAATATTATACATTTTGTCAGCAGAAAGTTTGTTTCATTAGATAGACTGCAGTGTCATGTGGCACCTTGAATAAACACATTTTTATTGCACATATTCTTCAAAAAAAAAAAAACACCTCTTCACAAAGAATGGAAAATTTTGTAGTTAACCACTAAAATATCTACACATTTTTGTATGTTGTGTATAAATTGTGTATCGTTAGTCTTGATGTGTGGGATATTAATCAGTATTCAACTCGCATTCAACCTTGTAATGACACCTAAAAGGTTGAGCGTTAGTTGAATGATCGAGTTGAATGTGAGTTGAGTATGCAAATAATTTTCCTTTCTTGGAGTTGAATGTGAGTTAAATATGCAAATTATTTCCCTTTTGGGGAGCTGAATGCTAACTCATCTACATGGCAAAAATTCAACTGACGTTCAATAGACGATCAACTAATGCTAAACTAATTTTCAATTGAACACTCCAGTTGAATCTCCATAGGTCTTTTTTGTAGATATATAATGAACCTGCACACAAATTTTGAGCACAATTTTCATTTAATATAAGAAAATGCACTCAACTGGAAGTATACTACTAGCAAAAACCAACTTTCACTTTCACTGCCAACCCGTGAAATGGTCAAGTGATTGTTTTTACCAAAAAATTTATTACAACTGATAGCAATAAAATAAAGGTTTTTTGGATACCTAAGATCATCAGCTTTTAAACAGTATGTAGGTGAATTACATTGGATACAGAACTATTTCAATCATCCAGTAGAAATATCCATACTCCATTGATAGCGACTATCTTAGCATGCATACCGGGCGGAAGAATTTCCTTTTGGTGGTATGATACCTATAATTGATCATTTTATACATGCATATGTATGTCAACGAGTAAAGATTCAACAAGTTGTTTTCTTTCAAAACAAAACGCAAGAGTTTCGTGTAATAAAATAGTTTATTGTACTTCGTGCAAAATCTAGTAATTTGATCGGATTAGAGACATGTGTTATTTCACCAAAACACGCTCGACATCAATATCACATCCCTACTTCATGAAAAAATCTAACAATTTGGTCGGATGAGAGACATTTGTTATTTTACTAAAGCACCCTTGACATCAATATCGCAATCCTACTTCATGAAAAAGATCTAGTAATTTGATTGGATGAGAGACATGTGCTATTTCACCATAACACCCTCGACATCAATATCACACTCCTACTTCATGAAAAAATTTCAAAAATATGTTTGGATGAGAGACATGTTTTATTTTACCATAACACCCTCGACATGTATTGGTATTGAGAATTCAGAGGAATTGAATTAATTTGTTTATTTTTTTAAAAATTTATTTATGCCATGTTATTAAATTCATGTTCAAAGAAAACAGTGGAATCTAAATATTGTTTATTTTAGGATGCTTACTAATCATTGTTAATGGAACACAACCTAACTTGTGACAAGGAGACAACAAAACTATCACCTACAAATGTATTTTATTGGTGATATGATATGACTAAATTTGTTGTCTGACACCTAAATGTGATATATGAACAGCCCCCTGTCTAATTGCTTCATTATTGAGTAAATATGAAAATAACATTCCCCATTTGAACATTTTCCCACTTTGAATTACAGTGGTTTCCGAGTGGCATTTAAGTGTCAAAATACAGAAATGTTACGTAATAGCTGCTTTGGCTAATATTGTGACACCATCTGGCTAAAAGTTCCAAATTCACCTGAAATTCCTAATACATAAATATTTTTATCAATTCAAGCCATTGATATGTATTAAATTTTCCTCATATTTTGTTTTAACGTCCCCAAGTCTAATTGCTGCATTTTATTATGTTGTTAAGTTAATTTTAAATTACATGCACATTTGTACGTTTTCTTACTTTGAATAACTTTTCACAAGTCATACATTATTTTGTGTTTTCAGCACTTTGAAGCATGAACACAAAATTATGAAATTGCTAATAGTGCTACCCTTTCCCAATTTCTAAAGGTCTTTCTTGGGTAGATTTCTTCTCTTGAGATTGCCTAAACTTTAGTTGGGGACATACAAATGACATTCTACATGAAGATATTCATAAAAAATGTCAAGAAGACAGCGGAAAATCAAGTAAAAAACTATGTTATTTCTAAAGCCGTGAAAAACATTAAGTCTGTGACGTAGCAGGGAAGATATGATGACAATATTAAAGGACACATTTTGGCCCCATACAATGTACAAAATCCAGAATTTTACAAATTAGGTGAGAAAGTGTTGTAAGTTTATTCAAGAGGGACCAAAACAACTGTTTTAAATGAACAATAAAATTATATGAATTAAATGCATTGGTTTACATCTGACATAATTTTTGTACAAGTAAACTCAATAGATATGGCACAATATAGGTACTCTAACGAAGAATTTTTTAAGCAGATTTTGATGATTTATCAATTTTCAATGCACAAAACACAATGATGACATGGGGCATGAAGAGGCACGTTAAGTGTTGTATTTAAATTACAACCTATACTTTTTAAATGCAAAGTTTCAAATCGATTCATGAATGCACGTAGGTGCACGGCAATTTTAACTTTTACGTGTTTTTGCAGTTTTCTCGAATTTTGGTCGTAATTAATAGCAAAAAGTGGTCAAAGCGTCGTAACTCCAAATAATTTCTGAACCAGTTTCTCCTTTGCTCTTATAGAACTGGTAAATGCGAAGAAAATGAAATATCGGAAGTGGACTACATTATAATTGTAATTTTTTAATGATGTTGATTTATCCTTAATCTTAATTTTTTGGAGATTAAAAGTTTAATGTCTAATTATTGAAGCAGATAGCTATCCTTTTGCACCATAATATTCATTCAATTCGAACATTCATTTTTTTCGTTGGAGTACCTACACAATAGATTAATTAATTGGGGGTAATAACAAAATTACCGAACAGAATGGTCAAAAGCCAAAGTCCAACAGGCAAAAAGGACAAAGCGGGTGGGAATTCATCGGAAAATTTTTTAACCACGGTACAGGCATTTAAAAGAAATGGTGGGTAAAACCGGTTTTATGCTTCGCCAGACCTCCCCTTCCATTGTGGTTGTGTTCAGTAGCAAATACACAGTAATTGCCATCGAAAGGTTGTAGACAGGCAAAAGAAAATATCATCCCAGTATTTAGTAACAAAGGAATCATGAGTCACTGTTTGGACCAAAACTTCAAATTGTGTGGATATATATAATATATGAGTCATTCTACCGAAACTGCAGGTTTTTTTTCAAGAAAACTCAAAAATAAAGTTGGTTTTAATGAACACTTTAATATCTTAAACGAAAGAAAGACTATTCAGCTTTTCAAAACTACTACCTGTAATTTGTATTTTTCACCTGACTGGTTGCTATAGTAACAAAAATAAAAGGAACTGGCATGAATGTTCCATCCTGTTACCAATATGATCAACATTTTAAATGTCTCAACCAGGCGAAAGAGACAATGTGAATTTATTTTTTCTTTGATAAACGTTGAGAGAAATAAATATTTTTGATAAAATCTATTCTGAATTTCCTAAAATATAAATAATTGTAGAAAAACATACCTGTTTCCAGTACCTATGACGTTCGGTTAGTACTTTTTCAATTTGGTTAAGGATTCAAACATTTTTGCAGTAATCCTAGAATATTTTTTCTCTGGTAGAGAATGCTCTAAGCTTTACTCACAAAGCAATATTATTTTAGTTTATAAGATCCTTAGAATAAATTTGCAAATTTAATTACAGTAACAGCATAGAATTCACTGTAGCAAAAGGGCTATTTGTAACAGGATGGAAGATTTTATTCCTTGCTGTTACTTTTATATTCTGTGCTGTTACCATTTTTTCCATGCTGTTACTGTTCATAAAAATTCAATTTTCCCTTTTTTCTAGTTGTATCGATTTAGTAAACATATTTTGTTTAGAAAATAGAAAAAAAAAGATATTTTTATTCAGTGTACTCCACTTTTACAAAACACTTTTAAAATCCTGTATAAATTTGTAATTAACTGTCTTATTTTCCTTCCTGTTACATTTTAAGATTCTGTGCTGTTACATTTATCCTAGTTTTTTCTACTTTGTACACTTAAAATATTTCTAAATCTGATCAGAAAGCATTGAAATATTTGGTTATCATTATTGCTGAAAGCATACGTCAATACGATCCTTGTTTAGTTTTTAAATGAAATAAAAACATTGAAAAAAATCAATTTTATTCCCTTCTCTTACTTTATGATGGTAACATGGTGGACAGAAGGTAACATAATTGAACTTTTCGATATTTTTCAAGCTTTCCAGGAAAACACTATGATTGGTTCACAATCTTTAAATGTTATTTTCAATGTACCCACATTATACTTAATATAGTGTAATGTTGTGCAAAAGATATGCGTTCTTATTGTAAAAAAGCTGGTAACATCACTGAAATCAAAAATGCACTTTAGCAGAAGTTTCTACCTTTGATGTCTTATGATTTTAAATTTGTGCGCTCAACAAACCTGTCCCATGTTCCAATTGCTGCAGGTTGTGAATTTCTACAGGTGCATTGTGGTTAAATGATCAGGCTCAGATCGGTGTTTTAGTAAACATAAAATTATTCCATGGTAACAGCAAATGGTTACAGCAAGGAATTTAAAAGTCTGGACAGACCTAAAAACCCTAAAATTTTATACAAAATAACCTTAATTTCAAGTAAAACTGTCATTTTTTGTTTCTTCATGTTCTATTCTTATATTAGGACATAATTAATATGACTTGTTATTCGTTGGTCAATTTTTATGCCTCTGTGAAGTTTGAAAATCTAGCTCTGGACAAAACATTCTCCGGGGTTGTTGGGTAATTAAACTCCTTAAAATATTACTTTTATTATTAAAAAGTCAATTAAAATGCATTTAATGGAAGAAAATAAGGTTATCCTCCCAAAACATTCTTTTGCCAGGTGTAAAAAACGAAGAATTACATCAATATTGCTATTTTAACGCCCTGGACAAAAAACCTGCACTTTCGGTAGAATGACGCATATATATAGTACCTCATACAACTTTTTTTTTGAATCGGCAAAGGCTTTTTGAATAATACCTTCAATTCATGATTTTAGTTTATCACAAGAAAGTGTGGAAAATCAAAAGATTTGAGAGAATGTATTTGTGAAAATGAACAGGATTTTAGATTTTCAAATAAATCCTTTGATTTTTGTAGTATCCACATGTGATTTATTTCACTTCGGGCATGAATATTTTCACTGTATTCTTGATGTCTGCCTTTAAATGCAGACTAAAATTAAGTTAGTTCAATACACAGCTCAGTAGTTGAAAAAGATGAAGATCCAGCGATGTATCTTTCCTTGTATGGATTTATGAGTATTTTTGATATCCAATTTAGGTATGGCAGCTCTTGATTTTTTATTTTAGTTTGAAAATTAAAAGAGTACATGAATGACCTGTGATTGGAGAGGATTTCATCTTTTTCAAATAAAACTTTTTTGATGTAGCACTACATTGTGATATTGTGACCAATGCAAGTTCTTTAATGAGGCAATTGTTCTAATGTGCTTTACATACAAAAAACGATGTTATTAGAAGCTTTGTCTACAGAAACAACCACATATTTGTCATGTAATGTAGAGAGGCACTTACGAGCTTCATGATCTTCAAATACAGATTTAGTGCGATTGTTAACACATCTATGTAGTTTGTTAACACGACTTCGCACTATTCTTGGTCTGTCTCCCTCTTAACCCATTCTCTGGCGTAATCTTCAACAGCGTCCATAACGATTTTGAAATTTAAATTCCAAGTAATAAGTTGTGGTTGTCGAGATTTCGGACCTTAGCAGTCAAAGTTCCGTAAAAAGTCCGTCTTCAATGATCGCCGGTGATGACATGTTGCATGTTAATGGGGATTTCAGAAAATTTTCAATGTTTAGCTCCTGCTATACATTTTTGTTGTTAAAGATATTCCTGCTAATGGTCTTCGCAAAGCAGTAGGATACTATTGGACTAATCTCTACTCATTGGTTTAGGAGGAGTTGTAGACCGCATATACTAGTACCCCCTTATAGCAATAACTGAAAATGTCCATGCTTGGGTATGAGAAACCAAAAAAAAAAAATGGTAAGATCTCAACCTAAAATAGAAGTCAAATTGTGTCATCATGAGATATAAGTTCCCTGAAGGTTTCATCAGATTAATCTGTAAAAGGAGTTGCAGATATTACGGTAGAACGGATAGACGAACAAAATGAATACTTTATTCCCGCCTTTTTCAAAAGCGGGGTATAATAATGTTTATTACTGACTGGTTTACTAATCCTTCAAGGATTTTTAAAATGCTTGCAATCGACATTTAGTAAAGTTACCAGCAATAGATTGTCGACAAATATTATGTAAGTCTCGCATCTTGTGTTTGACTTACTTACCTTTAACTAGAAATTTTGTTAAGTTGCACAGACTGGATTTGTACCTGAATACGACCTTTTGGTTAGGACATCATTTTCCCCCAGAAAGATGATATCTTCATCGAAGGAGATATTTGTAAAATCCTGTTAAGCAGACTTCATGAGAACCTATCAAGGCTATTGATGAATTGTAGGTAACAACGGATAATGAGTAATGAATATAAGCATGCTCAATATACCTTTCCATTGCAAATGAAAACAAAAATTGTATGAAAAATTTGACGGTTTTTTTGCACTTTACCATTCTATATTTTGAGGGGTACTGGTATGCTTTTGCGACCCCTCCTACACCAATAAATGGAAATTAATGAAACTTTCAGAGGACCTTAATTGCATGATGCCATTTGACCAATTTTGAGGGTTGGTTTCCCATATCCATACATGGACTTTGCCAATCTTTGTCATAAGGGGTATCGGTACGCTTTCTGCAACTCCGCCTAAAAAAATCAAGAGAATTTGATGAAACTTTCAGAGAATCTTTATCACATGATGGCATAGTGCACTTTCTTTTTTAGGCTTCGATTGATTTTTGAGGTGTCCCATTGTCAAACATAAATGTATTATCTGAAGGGGATAATGGTAAACTATCCGCAACTCCACCTAGACTAATGGATGGATTTAATAAAACTCTTGAAGAACCTTTTACACATGACTGCTTCGTGCACCTCCTGCTTTAGATTTTGATTTTACCATTTTTGGGGGTTTAACATATCAAAAATTGACTTTGCTTTTCATGTATCCCATGTGGGGCGGGGGTATCGTTTAGGTGAGGTATGCTAGTTTCAAATTGCTGACAATTACTTCTGTGTATATGTTTTGAGTTGTTTATGTCACTTTTATATTATTTTTACAAAATTTTTGATAAAATGGTTTAAAAAAAAATGACTCTTATTGGTTGTTTTAGCAATATATTTTCATTGGACTATATTTTTGTCACAAATGTCAGTATTCATATTTCAGGTCGTCAAAAAATTAATTAATACCCAATAAAGTAATGTACATTACTTATTTTGGCTAAATTACATATTTCTGGCAATGAATTCTGCTTTGAAATCTCTAAAAGTGAAAATTTTCCTAATTTGAGAAAAAGGACGTAATTCACATTGTGAAGGGGTTATTGTTCTTGATTTTTGCCTTTATTTCTATCATAATACACCTGACAGACAAAATCAATGATAATAAAAGCAATCATTTGAGAATATTTTGAGATATGCTTTGAAACGTTTGAAAACTACAAAAAAGTAAATTTTGAAAATTTGACCTTTGACCTTAGATTATAAATATTTGCACCATATTTCACGTTTACGACCAGTCAAAACCAAAGCATCTCATCAATCCTTCAATATTAGGCATAATTTAGCCGTGTGTCAGGGTGGTTGATTAAATTTGAAATTTTAGACTCTGGGTTGCTGCTCTATTTTGATCTGTTCTGAAACCCTTAGAGCAAATTCAACATGTAGCTTTAATGTTACATTATAACGTGTTGTAATTGTAGTTATTTTGAAATAAATTATTTTTAATTTGCCAATGTATGTCTCATTATTGCAGATACACTTACAATTTCTCAATACAGGAACAAAAAATGCAACATTTCCAATAGTAACGTTAACAAGGGAGAGATTTAGGAAATATTCATTTTTAATGTCAGATATTTTGTCGTCGATAATTTGCTTGGAATTTTATTATGGTATGTAACGAATAATTTTCAACATGTACAACTTGTGTATAAAATTCAGTGTAATTTATCCTTTTCAGCAATCACGATGTTTTTGCTTACATAACACATCACTAAACAATGCCGATATAGACTCGATATGTAGATATGTCAGTTTTTGTGTGGGTGACAAGAATGCCTTATGTGCACCCGATAATAACAAGACTCACAGTATGTCATTGTACAGGAAAGGTAAAACAGTAATGAGTAAGGACTATATAATGAAAAAATATCAGTATGTCATTGTACAGGAAAGGTATAACAGTAATGAGTAAGGACTATATAATAACAAAATATGTATATACCCGAGTTGTCATGTAGGCTGTTGCCATTTTAAGAAATCATCTCCTCTGGAATCACTTCGTCAAATATTTGAAAGTGTGTAGATCTTTTATGGTAAGTTTGCTGTGAAAATTCAACTTTTTATTTTCACTCATTTGAATCCGTGTTACTATCACTAAAATAAGAATAGAATAGAGTAGAAATGAGTAGTATGCTTTTTGGGGGCAAGTTATTCAAACACCATACAAAAACAATTAGACAATGACATGTTAATTATGGCATGACAAAGTTACCTTGTAATTTTGGAGAAAATCCAGATTATTATGTTTTGAAGTAATTTGTCTTTGGTAAAACAATAAAAATTTTATTAAAAATTTATAATTTTACATCTGTGTATATGTAAATATCATTTTACTTCATTGTCTACCAATTCCAAATGACATGTATCTGATTAGTTTTGGAGAATAATCTAATATATATATATATACCTTCACCTGAAGATTGTTGTAAAACATGAGAGATCTTGTGAAATAAGATGATGAAATTCCAGTTGTGTTGAGTCTTTATTTGGAAAATATATATATATATATATATATATATATATATA